>WSYH01000496.1:153461-184913 GCA_036426205.1 Ascaphus truei | reverse complement strand
GCGCCACGGATCACTAATCCCAGCGTCCACGGGAGCTCCTCTTCCGCGCACACACGGGGGATCGCTAATCCAGCGCACAAACGGGATCGCTAACCCCGCATCACCAGCACGAGCACCAGCGAACGGGGATCTAGCACCGGTAGCATCCCAGTACACTGACGCTCCCAGCCGGGCTCGCTAATCCCAGCCACACGGGGCTCGCTAATCCCAGCGCACACGGGGATCGCTAATCCAAGCACATACGGGGCTCACTAATCCCAACGCACAGGCGGCGCGCTAATCCCAGTGCAAAAGGGACGCGCTAATCCAAGCGCTCACGGGGCTCGCTAATCCCAGCGCACACGGGGCTCGCTAATCCCTCTGCTGGCCCTGGCTTTTTCACCAACTCAAATGTTTTTCTCCCTTCTAATTGACCAAGTACACCTCCGCACCCAACCATAATCCCCAACCCATAATCCCTGCACCCACCCATAATCTCGCACCAAACCATAATCCCCCAACCCAACAACTGACACATGTAGAAAACTGTCCTTGCTGGCTCTAACAATCCCACCAGTCTGCATTGCATGGACCCGCAACGTAACGTGTGTTACAGGCAGTAATACAGTGAGAGTTACCTCTCGTTCTCACGCATGTCCTGGGCACAGAGTTATAACATGTGTTACAGGCAGTGGCTACAGTGAGAGTTACCCCGCTCGTTGTCTCACGCATATCCTGGGGCACAGAGTTATAACGTGTTACAGCACGTAATACATTGAGAGTTACCTCTCGTTCTCACGTATGTCCTGGGCACAGAGTTTAACGTGTTACAGGCAGTAATACAGTGAGAGTTACCCTCTCATTCTCACGTATGTCTCTGGTCACAGAGTTATAACGTGTTACAGGAAGTATACAGTGAGTAGTTTACCTCTCGTTCTCACGTATGTCCTGGCACAGAGTTTATAACGTATTACAAGGCAGTATTCATGAGAGTTACCTCTCGCTCTCCACGGCATGTCCTGGCAACAGAGTTATAACATGTTACAGGCAGTATACAGTGAGAGTTAACCGGAGATTACCTGCTCGTTTCGCACAGCATGTCCTGGGCACAGAGGATAACATGTGTTACAGGAAGTAATACAGTAAGAGTTACGCTCGTTCTCACGCATGTCCTGGGCACAGGATAATAATGTTGTTACAGGCAGTAATACAGTGAGAGTTACCCGCTCGTTCTCCACGCATTTCCTGGGCACAGAGTTATAACGTGTGTTACAGGCAGTAATACCGTGATAGTTACCGCTCGTTCTCAACGCATGTCCTGGGCACAGAGTTACTAACATTTGGTTACACGGGCGTAATCAGTGAGAGTTACTCCCGTTCTCACGCAGATCCTGGGCACAGAGTTAGTAACTTGTTACAGGCGTAATAAATGTGGAATTAACCTCTCGTTCTCACGCATGTCCTGGGCACAGAGTTATAACATGGTGTTAAGCATTAATACATGAGAGTTAACCACTCTCCGTTCTCACGCATGTCCCTGGGCAGCAAGATTTAAACGTGTGTTTACAGGCAGTCAATACATGTAGTTACACTCATCGTTTCTCACGCATGTCCCTGGGCACAGAGTTTATAGAGGCGGCGAGATTAGGTATAACGGACAGAGGTAGATCCACCTTTTTACCTTCTCCTCCGTATCGTCCCTTTAACGCATGTCTGGGCACAGGATTATAACATGGTGTTCAAAGTATACAGTGAGAAGTTACCTCTGCGTTCTCACGCATGTCTGGGCACAAGAGTTATAACGTGTTTACAGCATAATACATGAGAGTTACCTCTCGTTCTCACACGCATGTCCGGGCACAGATGGTTATACACGTTTACAGAAGTATACGTGAGCATTACCTACTCGTCTCACCATGTCCTGGCACAGAGTTTTAATAACAGGTGTTACGTAAGTAATAACGTGAGAGTTACCTCTCGTTTCTCACGCAGTCCCTGGGGCACATAGTTTAACATGTGTTACAGGCAGTAATACAATGTAGAGTTACCTCTTCGGTTTCTCACGCATGTCCTTGGCACAGAGTTATTTATACTGTGTTCAGGCAGTAATAAGTGAGAATTACCTCTCGTTCTCACGCATGTTCCTGGGCACAGAGTTATACCATGTGTTATACCAGGCGTATACAGTAGAGTTACCTCTCGTTCTCAACCATGTCCTGGGCACAGATTTATAAACGTGTACAGGCAAGTAATAAAGTGAGAATTCCGTCTCTCTTCTCCGCAATGTCCTGGCACAAGTTTATAACATTGTTAGCAGGCATGTAATACAGTGAGAGTTTACCTCTCGTTCTCACGCTTCCTGGCACGATATTTTATAACTGTGTTACAGCAGTATACAGTGAGAGGTTACCTCTCGTGTCTTCCAGCATGCCTGGGCACAGAGTTATAACATGTGTTTCACAAGCAGTTAATACAGTGAGAGTTACCCTGCGTTCTCACGCATGTCCTGGGCACGGTTATAACTGTTGTTACAGCATGTAATAACAGTAGAGTTACCTCTCGTTCCTCACGCATGTCCTTGGGCACAGAGTTATAATTGTTTACCAGGCATTAATACAGTGAGATTACCTCCCTTCTCACGTATTGTCCTGGCACAGAGTTATAACGTGTTACAGGCAGTAATACAGTGAGAGTACCCTCGTTCTCAACGCATGTCCTGGGCACAGCGTTATACACTTGTTACAAGCAGTAATACGTGAGAGAGTTCCACCCTTCGTTCTCACGCATCGTCCTGGGCACACAGTTTAAACATGTGTTACCAGGCAGTAATAACATGAGATTACTCTCGTTCGTCACGCCATGTCTGGGCCACAAGTTATATCATGTGTTACAGGAATATACATGAGAGTTTAACCGCTCGCTCTCACGCATGTCCTGGTGCACAGAGTTATTAACATGTGTTCAGGCAGTATACAGTGAGAGTACCCTCCGTTCTCACGCATGTCCTGGCACAGATGTTATAACTGTGTTTACAGGCAGTAATACAGTGAGAAGGTTACCTCCTCGTTTCTACACGCATTCCTGGTGCAACAGAGTGTATAACATGTGTTTTACATCGGAGTTAATCCATGATAGTTACCTCTCGTTCTCACGCATGTCCTGGGCACAAGTTATAACATGTTACAGTCAGTACATAAGTGAGAGTTCCCTCCCGGTCTTCACACGCAAACTGTTCCTGGTGCACCACGAGTTTAACATGTTTAGCACGCAGTAATACAAGTTAGAGTTACCTCTCGTTCTCCAACCTGTCCTGGGGCACAGATTTATAACATGTGTAACAGGCAGTAATACAGTGAGAGTTACCACTCTCGTTCTCACGCATGTCCTGCACAGAGTTTATACTGTTTACAGGCAGTAATACAGTGAAATCCACCTCCGTTTCACGTAATGTCCTGGGCACGAGTTATAACGTGTTACGCGTAATACAGTGAGAGTTTCCCGTCTCGTTCTCCTTCTCACGCAGTCCCTGGGCACAGAGTCTAAACGTGTTACAGGCAGTAATACAGTGAAGTCCCTCTCGTTCTCCGCATTTCCTGGGCCAGAGTTTAAACATGTGGTTACAGGCAGTAATAAAGTGATTACCACTCTCTTCTCACGCATGTCCTGGGCACCTGTTTATATCATGTGTTACATGGAATAACTACATGAGAGTTTACCTCGCTCGCTCTCACACGAATGTCCTGGGCACAGAAGTTATAACATTTGTTACAGGCAGTAATCACGTGAGAATTACCACCTCTCGTTCCCACGCATGTCCTGGCACAGAGTTAGTAACAGTGTTTACCGCAGTAACTATAGTGAGAGTTACCTCTTCGTTCTCACGCATTCCTTGGCACAGAGTTATAACATGTGTTTACAGGGAGTATACAGTGGGGGGGGGGGGAGGGGGGGGGGGGGGGGGGGGGGCGGGGGTTAGGTTACCTCTCGTTCTCACGCATCGTCCTGGCACAGAGTATAACATGTTACAGGCAGTAATAAAGTGAGAGTTACCCGAACTCCCGTTCTCACGCATGTCTGTGGCACATGTATAACATGTACAGTCAGTACTACAGTAGAGAGTTTACTCTTGTTCTCACTCCTGTCCTGATCACAAGTATAACATGTTTACAGGAATAAACAGGGAGAGTTACCACTCTCGCCTCACGCATTGTCCTGGCACAGAGTTTAAACGTGTGTTACAGGCAGTAATACGTGAGAGTTTACTCCCGCTCCACGCATGTCCTGGGCACAGAGTTATAAACTGTGTTACAGCAGTAATACAGTGAGAGTTTCCTCTCGTTCTCACGCATGTCCTGGGCACGAGTTATACATGTGTTTACAAGCAGTAATACAGTGAGAGTTACCTCTCGTTCTCCGCTGTCGGGGCAACAGAGTTATAACGTGTGTTACAGCGGTAATCCAGTGGAGAGTTACCTCTCGTTCTCACACTGTCCTGGCACAGAGATATTACATGTTTTACAGTCAGTAATACGTGAGAGTTACCTCTCGTTCTCACGCATGTCCTGGGCACAGAGTTATAACGTGTTACAGGCAGTAATTAAGTGAGAGTTCCCGCTCGTTCTCTCACGCATGTCCTGGGCACAGAGTTTAACATGTGTTACAGGCAGTATACAGTGAGAGTTACCTCGTTCTCACGTATGTCCTGGCACAGAGTTATACGTGTTTACAGGCAGTAATACAGTGAGAGTTACCTCTCGTTCTCACACATGTCCTGGGCACAGAGATATTACATGTGTTACAGGCAGTAATACATTGAGAGTTACCTCTCGTTCTCACGCATGTCTGGGCACAGAGTTATAACGTGTTACAGGCAGTAATACAGTGAGAGTTACCTCTCGTTCCTCACGCATGTCCTGGGCACAGAGTTATAAACGTGGTTAACAGGCCGTAATACACAGTGAAGATTACTCTCGTTCTCACGCATGTCCTGGGCACAGAGATATTGTTGTTACCTTAGGAAGTGAATGTGAAGTTACCTCTCGTTCTCACGCATGTCCTGGGCACAGAGTTATAACATGTGTTTACAGGCAGTAATACAGTGAGAGTTACCTGCTCGTTCTCACCATGTCCTGGCACAGAGTTATAACACTGTTTACAGGGCGTAATACAGTGAAGTACCTCCGTTCTCGACTATGTCCTGGGCACAGAGTTATAACTGTTCAGTAAGTAAGACAGTATAGTTACACGCTCGTTCTCACGCATGTCCTGGGCACAGAGTTTATAACGTGTTACGGCAGTAATACAGTGAGAGTTTACCTAGCTCGTTCTCACGCTGTCCTGGGCACAGAGTTTAACGTGTTACAGGCACTAATACGTGAAGTTACCGCTCGTTCTCACGCATGTCCTGGGCCCAGAGTTCTAACATGTGTTAGAGGCAGTAATACAGTGAGAGTTACCTCTCGTTCTCACGTATGTCCTGGGCACAGAGTTATAAACGTGTTCAGCAGAAGTAATACAGTGAGATTACACTCTTGTTCTCCACGCATGTCCTGGGCACGAGTTATAACGTGTTACAGGCCGTAATAAAAGTAGAGTTACCTCTCGTTTCTCCACGCATGTCTGGGCACAAGTTTATAACATGTGTACAGGCAGTAATAAGTGAGAGTTCCCTCTCGTTCTCACCATGTCCTGGGCACAGAGTTATAACATTTTGTTACAGCAGTTAAATACAGTGAGAGTTACCTCTCGTTCTCACGCATGTCCTGGGCACAGAGTTATAACATGTGTTACAGGCAGTAATACAGGTGAGAGTTACCTCTCGTTCTCACGCATGTCCCGGGCACAGAGTTATAACATGTGTTACAAGCAGTACTACAGTGGAATTACCCCTCTCCTTTCTCACGACTTATTCCTGGGCACAGAGTTATAAACGTGTTACAGCAGTAATCAGTGAAGTTCCTCTCTTTCTCAGCATGCCTGGGCACAGAGTTATAACTGTGTTCAAGCAGTAATACAGGAGAGTTACTCTCTCGTTCTCACGTCATGTCCTGGGCACAGAGTTATAACGTGGTTACAGGCAGTATACAGTGAGAGTTACCTCTCGTTCTCACGCATGTCCTGCACAGAGTTATAACATGTGTTCACAGTAATACAGTGAGAGTTACCTCTCGTTCTCACGCATGTCCTGGGCACGAGTTATAACATGTGTTACGGCAGTAATACAGTGGAGTTTACCTCTCGTTTCTCACGCATGTCCTGGCAAGAGTTTACTGTGTTACGGCATAACAGTGAGAGTTACCCTCGTTCCCATGTCCTGGGCACAGAGTTATAACGTGTTACAGGAAGTAATACAGTGAGAGTTACCTCTTGTTTCTCACGCATGTCCTGGGCACAGAGTTATAACGTGTTCAGGCAGTAATAACAGTGAGAGTTCCCTCTCGTTCTCACGCATGTCCTGGCAAAGAGTTATAAACATGTTGTTACAGGCAGTAATACAGTGAGAGTGTAACCTCTCGTTCTCTCACCATGTCCTGGGCACAGAGTTATACATGTTGTTACAGGCGTAACCAGTGAGATTACCTCCCGTTCTCCACGCATGTCCTGGGCACAGAGTTAAACATGTGTTACAAGCAGTATACAGTGGAGAGTTACCTCTCGTTCTCCACACATGTCCTGGGCACGAGTTATAACATGTGTTACAGGCAGTAATACAGAGAAGTTACCTCCGATCTCACGCATGTCCTGGCACAGAGTTTAAACATTTGTTACAGCGCAGTAATACAGTGAGAATTACCCTCCCTTTCTCACGTATGTCCTGGGCACAGAGTTATAAACGTGTTACAGGCCTTAATACGGTGAGAGTTACCTCTCGTTTCCATGGCATGTCCGTGGGCACAGAGTTTAAAGTGTTAAGGCAGTAATAAAGTGAGAGTTACCTTGTTCTCACGTATGTCCTGGACGATTATAAGTGTTACAGGAAGTATAACATGAGAGTTACCTCTCGTTCTCAAGCGTAGGGGGGTGTCCTGGGTCACAGAGTTATAAACATGGTTAGCAGGCGAAGTAATACTAGACAGAGAGTTACGACTCTCGTTCTCATGTCATGTCCTGCAAGAGTGTATAACATGTGTTACAGGCAGTAATACGTGAGAGTTACCTCTCGTCTCTGCACGCATGTGGCCTGGGCACAGAGTTATAAACTGTTACAGGCAGTTTAACGTGAGAGTTACCTCTCGTTCTCACGTAGTCCTGGGCACAGAGTTTATAACATGTGTTACAGGAGTATACAGTGAGAGTTTACCTCTCGTTCTCACGTATGTCTGGGCACAGGTTATAACATGTTTACAGGCAGTAATACATGGGTTTCCTCTCGCTCTCACTCATGTCCTGGCACAAGTTATAAGTGGTTTACAGGCAGTAATACAGTGAGAGTTACCGCTCGTTCTCTGCATTCCTGGGCACAGAGTATAACATGGGTTACAGGAATAATACAGTGAGAGTTCCTCTCGTTCTCACGCATGTCCTGGGCCACAGAGGTATAACATGTGTTACAGGCAGTAATACAGTGAGAGTTACCTCTCGTTCTCCACGCATGTCCTGGGCACAGAGTTTAACGTGTGTTCAGGCAGTAAATCAGTGAGAGTTACCATCCCCTCTCACGCATGTCCTGGGCACAGAGTTTATAAAGTGTGTTACAGCAGTATACAGTGATTTCCTCTCGTTCTCACACATGTCCTGGGCACAGAGTTATAACGTGTTACAGCAGTAATCAGTGAGAGTTACCTCTCGTTCTCACACAATGTCCTGGCACGAGAGATATTACATGTGTTACGGCAGTAATACATTGAGAGTTCCCTCCGTTCTCACTCATGTCCGGGGCACAGAGTTATAACGTGTTACAGGCAGTTACTACAGTGAGAGTTCCTCACGTTCTCACACGCATGTCCTGGGCACCGTATTATAAACTTTTTACAGGCACTTAATACAGTAGGTTACCTCTCGTTCCACGCATGTCCTGGGCAAAGAGATATAATTGTTACAGAAGTAATACAGTGAGAGTTACCTCTCGTTCTCACGCATGTCCTGGGCACAGAGTTATAACATGTGTTACAGGCAGTAATACAGTGAGAGTTACCCCCCGCTCGTTCTCACGCATGTCCTGGGCACAGAGTTATAACTGTTTTACAGGCAGTAATACAGTGAGAGTTACCTCTCGTTCTCACTATGTCCTGGGCACGAGTTATAACGTGTTACAGGAAGTAATCAGTGAGAGTTACCGCCTCGTTCTCACGCATTGTCCTGGGCAGCAGAGTTATAACATGTGTTAGAGGCATTAATAAGTCGAGAGTTACCTCTCTTTCTCCGACGTATGTCCTGGGCACAGAGTTATAACGGTTACAGGAAGTAATACAGTGAGAGTTCCGCTCTTGTTTCTCACGCATTCCTGTCAACCGTATAACGTTTTAATCGACCTCTATGTGAGAGTTACCTCTCGTTCTCACGCATGTCCTGGCACAAGTTATAACAATGTGTTACACAGCAGTAATACATGAAGTTACCTCTCATTCTCACGCATGTCCTGGGCACAGAGTTATATACATGTGTTACGGCGTATACAGTGAGAGTTACCTCCGTTCTCATCCGTCTAGATGTCCTGGGCACAGAGTCATATAACGTGTTACAGGAATAATACAGTGAGAGTACCTCTCGTTCTCACGCATGTTCCTGGGCACAGAGGTAATAACGTTGTTACAGGCGTAATACAGTGAGATTTACCCTCGTTCTCGACGCATGTCCTGGGCACAGAGTTATCACGTGTGTTACAGGCGTAATCAGTGAGAGTTACTCCCGTCTCTCACGCATGTCCTGGGCACAGAGTTATAAAGTGTGTTACAGGCCTAATACAGTGAGAGTTACCTCTCGTTCTCACATGTCCTGGGCACGAGTTAATACAGTGTTACGGGCAGTAATACCGTGAGAGTTACCTCTCGTTCTCACACATGTCCTGGGCACAGAGATATTACATGTTGTTACAGTCAGTAATACATTGAGAGTTACCCCGTTCTCACTCATTCCTGGGCACAGAGTTATAACGTGTTACCGGCAGTAATACAGTGAGAGTTACCTCCGTTCTCATGCATGTCCTGGGCACAGAGTTATAACGTTTTACAGCAGTCATACAGTGAGAGTTACCCTCTCGTTTCTCACGATGTCTGGGCCACGAGTATAACTTGTTACAGGAAGTTAATACAGTGAGAGTTCATCCTCGTTCTCACGCATGTCTTGGCACAGAGTTATAACATGTGTTACAGGCAGTAATAAGTGAGGTTACCCTCGTTCTCCGACGCATGTCCTGGGCACAGAGTTATAACATGTGTACAGGCAGTAATACAGTGAGATTTACCTCTCTTTCTCCACGTATGTCCTGGGCACAGAGTTATAACGTGTTAACAGGAAGTAATACAGTGAGAGTTACCCTCCTTTCTCACGCATGTCCTGCACAGAGTTATACATGTGTTAAGGCAGTAAGTACAGTGAGAGTTTACCTCTCGTTCTCGAACGTATGCCTGGGCACAGAGTATAACGGTGTTCAGAAGTAATACTGTGAGAGGTTACCTCTTGTTCTCACGCATGTCCTGGGCACAGAGTTATAACTGTTTTACAGGCAGTAATAAAGTGAGAGTTCCCTCTCGTTTCTCACTGCATGTCCTGGGCCACAGAGTTATAACATGGTGTTACAGGCAGTAATACAGTGAGAGGTTACCTCTCGTTCTCACGCATTTCCTGGGCACAGAGTTATAACATGTGTTCGGCATAATACAGTGAGAGTTCCTCCCGTTCTCACGCATGTCCTGGGCACAGAGTTATAACATGTGTTACAAGCAGTAATACGTGAGAGTTACCTCTCGTTTCTCACGCATGTCCTGGGCACAGAGTTATAACATTGTTTACAGGCAGTAATACGTGAGATTGTTACCCCTCTCGTCTCACCATGTCCTGGGCACCGAGTTATACATCATGAGTTACAGGAAGTAATACAGTGAGAATATATACCTCCCGTTCTCACGTATGATCCTGGGCACAGAGTTATACGTTTTACGGCAGTTAATACAGTGATGATTTACCTATCGTTTTCTCAATGCATGTTCCTGGGCACAGAGTTATAACATGTGTTCACAGGATAATACAGTGAGAATTACCTCCCGTTTCTCACGTATGTCCTGGGCACAGAGTTTTAACGTGTGTACAGGCAGTAATACAGTGAGATGTCCTCTCGTTCTCAGCATGTCCTGGGCACAGAGTTATAACGTGTTACAGGCAGTAAACAGTGAGAGTTACCTCTCGTTCTCCACGCATGATCCTGACACAGAGTTATAACATTTGTTACAGGACAGTAATACAGTGAGAATTCCTCCCGTTCTCACGTTGTCCTGGGCACAGAGTTATAACTGTTTACAGGCAGTAATACAGTGAGAGTTACCTCTCGTTCTCATGCATGTCCTGGGCACAGAGTTATAACGTGTTACAGGCATATATCAGTGAGAGTTACCTCTCCGTTCTCACTATGTCCTGGGCACAGAGTTATAAACGTGTTCGGAAGTAATACAGTGAGTTCCCTCTCGTTCTCACGTATGTCCTGGGCACAGAGTTATAACATGTGTTACAGGAAGAATACAGTGAATTTACCTCTCTATTTCACTATGTCCTGGGCACAGAGTTATAACATGTGTTTACAGGCAGTAATACGTGAGTTACCTCTCTCTCTCTCCGCATGTCCTGGGCACAGAGTATAACGTGTTACAGGCAGTTATACAGTTAAGTTACCCCTCCGTTTCACTATGTCCTGGGCACAAGTTATAACATTTGTTTACAGGAGTAATACAGTGAAGTTACCTCTCGTTCTCACGTATGTCCTGCACAGAGTTATAACCATGTGTTACAGGCAGTAATAATAGTGAAGTTACCTCTCGCTCTCACGCATGTACTGGGCACAGAGTTTGAAACTGTGGTTACAGGCAGTAATACAGTGAGATTACCTCTCGTTGCTCGTCTCATGCATGTCCTGGCACAGAGGTATACAAATGTGTGTACAGGAGTAATACATGTGAGAGTTACCTCTCTCTCTCACGCATGTCCTGGGCACAGAGGTATAACATGTGTTACAGGCAGTATACAGTGAGAGTTACCTCTCGTTCTCACGCATGTCCTGGGCACAGAGTTATAACGTGTGTTACAGGCAGTATACAGTGAGAGGTACCTCCCGTTCTCACGCATGTCCTGGGCACAGAGTTTATAACGTGTGTTACAGGCAGTAATACAGTGGAGTTACCTCTCTTTCTCACACACATGTCCTGGCACAAGTTAACGTGTTACAGGCAGTAATACAGTGAGATTTACCTCTCGTCTCCACACATGTCCTGCCGGCACGAGAGTATATAATGTGTTTACAGGCGTAATACCTTGAGAGTTACCTCTCGTTCTCACGCATGTCCTGGGCACAGAGTTAAACGTGTTTACAGGCAGTAATACAGTGAGAGTTACCTCTCTTTCTCACGCATGTCTGGGCACAGAGTTATAACGTTTTACAGGCAGTAATACGTGAGAGTTACCCTCTCGTTCTACACGCATGTCCTTGGCACAGAGATAATAATTTGTTACAGGAAGTATACAGTGAGAGTTACCTCTCGTTCTCACGCATGTCCTGGGCACAGAGTTATAACAGTGTTACAGGCAGTAATACAGTGGAGTTACCGCTCGTTCTCACGCATGTCCATGGCACGAGTTATCAAACATGGTGTTACAGGCAGTATACAGTGAGAGTTTACCTCTCGTTCTCACGTCATGTCCTGGTGCACAGAGTTAAAACGTGTTTTACAGTAAGTAATACAGTGAGAGTTACCCCGCTCGTTCTACGCATGTCCTGGGCACAAGTTATAACTTTGTTTAGAGGCATGTAATACAGTGAGAGTTACCTCCGCTCTCACGCATGTCCTGGCACAGAGTTATAACATGTGTTACAGCAGTAATACGTGAGAGTTACCTGCTCGTTCTCATCGATGTCCTGCACAGAGGTATCACATGTGTTACAGGAATTAAACAGTGGAGTTACCTCTCGTTCTCACGCATGTCCTGGGCAGAGGTATCAACAGTTTACAGGCAGTAATACAGTGAGAGTTACCTCTCGTTCTCACGCATGTCCTGGGCAGCGAGTTATAACGTGTGTACAGCAGTAATACAGTGAGTTACCTCCCGCTCTCACCATGTCTGCGGCCAGAGTTATAACATGTGTTACAGGCAGTAATACAGTGAGAGTTACCTCTCGTTCTCACACATGTCCTGGGCACAGAGTTATAACGTGTTACAGGTCAGTAATACAGTGAGAGTTACCCTCGTTCTCACCATGTCCGGGCCACAGAGATATTACATGTGTTACAGGCAGTTAATACATTGAGAGTTACCTCTCGTTCTCCAGCGCATGTCCTGGGCACAGAGTTATAACGTGTTCAGGCAGTAATACAGTGAGAGTTACCTTCACGTTCTCACCATGTCCTGGGCACAGAGTTTAATACGTGTTACAGGCAGAATAACATGAGATTTACCTCTCGTTCTCACGCATGTCCTGGGCACAGAGATATAATTTGTTACAGGAAGTAATACAGTGAGATTACCTCTCGTTCTCACGACATGGTCCTGGGCACAGAGTTATAACATGTGTTACAGGCAGTAATACAGTGAGAGTTACCGCTCGTTCTCCGCTCTATTCTGGGCACAGAGTATAACATGGTGTTACAAGCAGTAATACAGTTAGAGTTACCTCTCGTTCTCACGGATTCTGGGCACATAGTTATACGTGTTACCGAATTAAACAGTGAGAGTACATACCGCTCGTTTCTCACCGCATTGTCCTGGGCACAGAGTTATAACATGGTTAGAGCAGTAATACAGTGAGATTGTTACGCTCGTTCGCAGAATTATGTCCTGGGCACGAAAGTATGGATATGAGCGTGTTCAGGACAGTTAGAATACTGAGAGTTACCCTCTGTCTACGTCATTGTCACTTGGGCACAGAGTTGTATAACAGTGTTCAGAGGCTAGTAATACAAGTGAGAGTTACCATCTCATTTTTCTCACGTGCTGTCCTGGCACAGCGGTATAACTTGTTACAGAGAATCATAATACAGTGAGATCTACCTCCTTGCTTCTCACGCCATGTCCTGGGCACACGAGTTATTACCGTGTTAGAAGCATAAGGTAGGTAATTACGTAGTGAGAGTTACCTGTCCGCTTTCTCACATTGTCCTGGCGCACAGAGTGTATATACATGTGTATCAGGAGTATATACACGTGAGAGTTACATCTCGTTTCTCAGCGCATAGCCTGGCGCACAGAGGTATAAACATGTTGCTTACAGAGCAGTAATAGCAGTTGTGAGGTTACCTCTCGTTCTTCCACGCTGTCCTGGGCACAGAGTTATAAACTGTGTTACGCATACAAAGCATGTAATACAGAGAGCTTACTCTTCCGTCTCAGGCATGTCCTGAGGCCACCAGATTGTTATAACATGTGTGTTTGTACAGGCCAGTACTTATATCAGTCGTGAGAGTTACCTCCTCTCGTTCTCACTAAGTCCTGCGGCCACAGAGTTATAACGTGTTACAGGCATTAATCACGGGAGTTACCTCTGTTCCACCTCATTCCTGGGCCACCCCACCGAGCAAGTATAAGTACATGCGTACAGGCAGTACTAATAAGTGAGAGTTACCTCTTCGTCTCACGCATGTCTCGGCAAACAGAGTTATAACGTTGTAAAGCATACAGTAGTAATCATGTTAGGAATTACCCTCTTCGTTCTCAACGCATTCCATGGGCACAGAGTGTATACAGGTTAAGCGTCAGTCAGTAGCTAATACAGTGCGACGTTCCTACCGTTCTCACGCGATGGTCCTGGGTCACAGAGTATTATAAATATTGTTACAGCCAAGTAATACAGCTGAGAGTTACCATCCGTTCTCACGCATGTCCTGGGGAACGGGTATGAGTTTGATAACATGTTTACATGTGCTGTTAATACTAGTGAGAGTTACCCTCGTTCTCACCGCATGTCCTGGCACAGAGTTATACATGTGTTACAGGCAGTATACAGTGAGAGTTAACACTCTGTCTCACGCATGTCCTGGGCACAGAATTATAACGTGTTACAGGAGAGTACAGTGGAATTTACCTCGTGCGTTCTCAACGCATGTCCTGGGCACAGAGTATAACTAATTGTTAGAGGCAGTAATACAGTGAGTTACCTCTCGTTCTCCTACGATGTCCTGGGCACAGAGTTATAACGTTGTTACAGGAAGTAATTACAGTAGAAGATGTTCCCTCTGTTCTCACGCATGTCCTGGGCACAGAGTTATAACATGTGTTTCCAGGTAAGTACTACAGTGAGTGTTACCTCTCGCTTCTCACAACTGTCCTGGGCACAGAGGTATAACATGTGTACAAAGCTAGTATAAATGAATTTGAGTTACCTGCTCGTCTCAGCATGTCCTGGGCACAGAGTTATAACTTGTGTACAGGCCGTCATACATTGAGAGTTACCTCCCGTTCTCACGCATGTCCTGGGCAAAAGATTTATAAGTGTGTTACAGGCAGTAATCAGTGAGATTACCTTCGTTTCTCACGACATGTCCTGGGCACAGAGTTATAACGTGTTACAGGCAGTAATACAGTGAGAGTTACCTCTCGTTTCACCATGTCCGGCACATAGATATAATGTGTCACCGGCGTAAACATGAGAGTTACCCCGTTCTCTACGCATGTCCTGGGCGAGCAGAGTTATAACTGTTACAGGCGTAATAAGGAGAGTTACCTCCGTTCTCACGCATGTCCGTGGGCACAGAGTGATTATAACATGTGTTACAGGCAGTAATACAGTGAGAGTTACCTCTCGTTTCTTCTCGCATGTCCGGGCACAGAGATATAATGTGTGTTACGACGGAAGTAATACAGTTAGAGTTACCTCTCGTTCTCACGCCATGTCCGGGGCACGAGTTATAACTGTGTTACAGGCAGTAATACCGTGAGAGTTAACCTCGTTCGTTCTCACGCATGTCCTGGGGCACAGATTATAACATGTGTTACTTACAGGCAGTAATACAGTGAGAGTTACCTCTCGTTCTCACGTATGTCCTGGGCACAGAGTTATAACGTGTTACAGGAGAGTAATACGTGAGAGTTACCTACCGTCTCTCACGCATGTCCTGGGCACAGATTATAACATGTGTTACAGGACAGTAATACAGTGAGGAGTTACCTCTCGTTCTCACGTATGTCTCGGGCACAGGAGTATATAACATGGGTTACAGGAAGTAATAAGTGAGAGTTACATCTTGTTCCTCCCACGACGTCCTGGGCACAGAGTTATAACCTGTACAGGCAGTAATAAAGTGAGAGTTACCTTCGTTCTCACGCATGTCTGGGCAGAGTTATAACTGTGTGACACAGGCAGTAATACAGTGAGAGTTACCCCTCTCGCTCACGCATGTCCTGGGCACAGAGTTAACGTGGTTACAGGCATAAATGAGATTACCTCGTTCTCACCATGTCCTGGGCCAGAGTATAACTGTGTTACAGCATAATACAGTGAGAGTTACCTCTCGTTCTCAAGCATGTCTGGGCACAAGTTATAACAGTGTTACAGGCAGTAATACAGTGAGAGTTACTTCTCGTTCTCACGCATGTCCTGGGCACAGAGTATACATGTGTTACCAGGATATACAGTTAGAGATTACCTCCCGTTCTGCACGTATGTCCTGGGCACAGAGTTATAACGTGTTACAGGCAAATACAGTGAGTATTACCTCCGTTCATCAATGCATGTCCTGGGCACAAGTTATAACATGTGTTACCGAGTAATACAGTGAGAATTACCTCCCGTTCTACGTATGTCCTGGGCACAGAGTTATAACGTGTTACAGGCAGTAATACATGAGAGTTACCTCTCGTTCCTCACCTCAGTGTCCTGGGCCACAGAGTTGATAACAGTGTTACAAGGCAGTAATACAGTGAGAGTTACCTCTCGTTCTCAGCATGTCCTGGGCACAGAGTATATAACATGTGTTACAGGCAGTAATACAGTGAGAGTTACTCTCCGTTCTCACGTATGTCCTGGGCAGCAGAGTATAGAACGTGTTACGGCAGTAATACAGTGAGAGTCTCCTTACCTCTACGTTCCATGCACCTGGGCACAGAGTTATAACGTGTTACAGGCAGTAATACAGTGAGAGTTACCTCTCGTTCTCACGCTATGTCCTGGGCACAGAGTTATAAACGTGTTACAGGAGTTAATCATAAGTGAGAGTACCTTCTCGTTCTCACGATGTCCTGGGCACAGAGTTATAACATGTGTTACAGGAAGTATACGTGAGAGTTACCTCCCTGGGATTAGCGATCCCCGTGTGCGCTGGGATTAGCGATCCCCGTGTGTGTGCTGGAGTCTTTGTGCTCATACATTTGTTTGTTATTAAGGTAATTTAATAGCGGGTCCCTGGTCCCTCTCATACATGTGTTTTCCGAGCTGGTACTTCAGCACCTGTGTTTAATCAGAGCCCTTTATAGGTTTGTTGTAAGGAGGGGGAGGGGAGCAATGGGTTTAATTGCTGGACTAATTGGTAATTAAGTGCATTGTAAAGACAAGGTGTGAGGGGCAGTTTAAAGGGGCTGGCAGTGCAGCAGATGCAGTAACTGCACCGGTCCTGTTCACAGACAGATGCCCATCAGGTTAAACCTGTGAGAAGTCCATATTGTATTTATATTGACCTGGAAGACAGTAAAGTATAAGCCCAGCGCTACATTTGATGATTGAGTCTCACAGGGAGAAGAAATCTCCCCTGACGCCGGCATCCTATAAAGTCCAAAGGCTTCGATCACTCCCCAAGCGGCGGGAAATTCCCACGGACGTCTATAGGCGCCTTCGGTTGGTTGGCTACTGTACAGCAGGGGGCTCAAGACCCCCCAACAAGTGCGGTGTTAAGGATATCCCTGCTTCAGCACAGGTGGCTTAATCAGTGGCTGTCTTCGACTGCACCCCTGTGCTGAAGCAGGGATATCCTGCAAACCTTCAGGGCTAGAGTTGAGCCCCCTGCATTAAGGTATCACAACCCCTTAGGTTTTATACTCCGCGCCAGACGGATCACTCCCCTGATCGGTATTATATGAGCTGCACTTAACCCCCCGTGCTGGAACCCTTTCCTGTGGTGGCAGGTGCAGAAAGCCTCACTCACATGGGGAACATGTTTTTTTTAGTAAGGACGCACCCCCTGATTAACTCCCCGTGTTACTGCACATCTCCGTCCTCCTGCCAGAGTAATACAGTAATAACGATGCTGCGATAAAGTGACGTTCTCCGGGCAGGAGGGGGGCCGGGGTTTGGCACTGGCGAGTAATCTGGTTTTAATGGGAATTCACCCCCAACCAAATATATCGCTTACATTCTCTTATTAAGTGACCTCGATATCGGGTCTCGTTCTAAAAGGGCACCAGCTTTGCAATGCCGGTCCCACTTGCATCAAAGGGTTAACGGGACCCCTCCCATATTCTGATTATAACAGGTGCACGCTATAATATCCCGCGTTATAAACCCGCGTTGCTGCTTCTCTGTGCCAGTGGCCTCTAACCTTTTGGCCCCATTTTGCAGCTCAGATTTGCTTTGTAGTGTGACCCACATAAGACCCCATATCGCCTGCGTCTCAGGACTCCCACACACAGACACACAATCACACACAAGCCCTTCTTTGTTCACACTTTTTTAATGTCTGCCCCGCTGACATTTCGCCTGAGTCGCTTCCTGTGGGATTGGGCCCTGCAGGGTTCCCCAGCTGGGAGACGCGGGTACGAGGACACGTGCGTTTTTACATTAGTTATCAGGGCGCTGCTCATCTGCTGCTGTAACTTGTGGTCCGGCGCCATTAGAAAGCAGCGGTACTGTGACTGCGCAGCAGAGCTTCATTCTTTCAAACACGGGGCAAAGCTTTGCAGACACGTCGCTTTCACATCTTATAATGTGTTCTTCTCGTGTAAATGTTTTGTACGCAACAAATCTTTGCAAATGATGTAAAAAGGCAAAGACCCTGAAAAGTGATTCCCAGTGTAGGGGTACGCGAGGCGTCTCCTGGGGGTACGCGAGGCGTCTCCTGGGGGATCGCCGAAAGAACTCATTACTGGCGGCTCCCAGGCAGAATAACGGGGTCCTGGGCCCGTGTGGGGACTGCGCACTTAGTAAGACCCCAAACTGCACCTTACTATGGGGGTATACCTGTCACTTACAGCGGGCGCTTCCAACGCCACTCCCCACAATACTTTGCCTCCAAACCAGCAAGGCATTGTGGGGTGTGGCTTTGGAAGCTCCCGCAGTGAGTGTGGGCTACCCCACGAGCTTAGGACACTGTACTGCCCGGGATCGGTCACACCGGCTTTGGTAGCGCTGATCTGATTAGTCGGGAATAAGATTTATTCATTACGGGGTCGCGGAATAAGTATTTTCTAGCACGGGGAGCACAGGGAAAAGGAGCGTCGCGCAACGGAGATTTCCTGGTGCAAAAAAACAGCACCAGATTTTTCAAAGAAAAATACACATTGGTTGCACTGGTGCTGCTCGTGGCAGCTTTGCATCCTGCTGCAATACGTCAGTAAGCTGCCCTGTGGCTGCAGACTTAGGCTGCGCTTATAGAGCCTGACGACGTTGCGCCAAAACAAACACATTGAATCCGTCGCATGCGCTTATAGTAGGCGCGACGGAGCGATGTAGCGACCAAAAATGTGGTAGTCGGTGTTATTTGATTTTGGGAGAGACAGTCGTCACATGTGACTCTCTGAACCAATCACAGAGCGCCTACTGCACTCGGCCCGCCCCCTTGGTGACGTCACTGGCCTTGTCGCCAGCGACGTCGCTCAAACTTTAAATACAACTTTCGCCAATGGCGACGGGTGACGTCATCGGTCGCGTCGCCGGCGCTATAAACGCGGCAAAAACGTATCAGCGCAAAAATATATATATATTAAAACAGCAGCAGGTTTCCGAAGGCAGTGATATCCTGTGCGCGTTCTGTTTGCTATCTCCGGAGCGCTGCCCGCGCTGACCCTGCGGTGCAGCCACGGTGGCGGTTTGTCGCTTTGCCCTGGGTTACAGTAAGTGCACTTGTGTCTTTACTGATCCCCCGCGGGAATCTGGCACCGGGCCTGTTTATTGCAGACGTCTCCGGGGCTCAGGGGGCTGGGGTTGCACTTGCTGCAAGACACGGGGTCCCGTCTGCCGTCCCCCGCACGAGGGGCCCGCAGTGACGCTACGCGCACCAGGCCTACCCAGGAGTGAAGGGGTTAACGCTGCTTTTATGGCCGAGTATTCTGGGGATCGTCAGCGGGGGGAATTTTATAGGACATTTTGACAGCTCGCCCTAGGGTGTTACTGACAAGCCATGGGCTTAGGGGTTTTGGGAGCGTGAACGTTAAGGGGGTCATGGCTGGGGGAAAGTTGGGGGGGAGGGAGGTGGGACGTCCTTGAACTTCTGTACATGCTGGGATGCTGTGGGTCCCTTTGTGTATATAGCACTGTACATGCTGGGATGCTGTGGGTCCCTTTGTGTATACAGCACTGTACATGCTGGGATGCTGTGGGTCCCTTTGTGTATATAGCACTGTACATGCCGGGATGCTGTGGGTCCCTTTGTGTATACAGCACTGTACATGCTGGGATGCTGTGGGTCCCTTGTGTGTGTGTGTGTGTGTGTGTGTGTGTGTGTGTGTGTCCACCTTTTTAACGTGGGAGGTTCTCTCATGCTGCTGTAGGGACAGGACTCGCTGTGGTTGTTCCCCCTCATACAGAGGTAAAAGGGAAGGCTCACTGTGTGGTGTTAGGACCTGCACATGTGGTTATGCTGTGACGCTGGTGTGCAGGCTTATGACGCTTTGGCCAAAGGGTTTAACTAAATGACCAAGAAAATATTATTATTGAAGTATTTGTACTTTATACTTATTACCATAAATGTTTTGTCACCTGGATGTAGCATTGGGCTCCCGTCTTTTGTTGTATTATTACTCCTCAGTATGTTGTCTGCTCACTCTCAATGTTATTACTCAGTATGTTGCCTGCTCACTCAGTGGTATTATTACTCAGTATGTTGCCTGCTCAGTCCCAGTGGTACTGTATTATTACTCAGTATGTTGTCTACTCACTCACTCACTGTGTTATTACGCACTCAGTCTCAGTGGTATTATTACTCAGTATGTCCCGTGCTCACTCTCACTGGTATTATTACTCAGTATGTTGCCTGCTCACTCTGTGGTATTACTCTGTCCCAGTGGAATTATTACTCAGTATGTCCCTTGTTCACTGTGTTTATTACTCCGTCACAGTGGTATTACTCAGTATGACCCCTGCTCACTCTCAGTGGTATTACTCTGTCCCAGTGGAATTATTACTCAGTATGTCCCCTGTTCACTGTGTTTATTACTCCGTCCCAGTGGTATTACTCAGTATGACCCCTGCTCACTCTCAGTGGTATTATTACTCAGTATGTTGCCTGCTCACTCTCAGTGGTATTAATACTCAGTATATTGTCTGCTCACTCTGTTATTTACTCTGTTCCAGTGGTATTATTACTTAGTCCCAGTGGTATTACTACTCCGTCCCAGTGGAATTATTACTCAGTATGTTGCCTGCTCGCTGTTATGACTTAGTCACTGTGGTATTATTACTCAGTATGTCCCCTGCTCACTCATGGCGCCCGGCACAATAGGAGTATATCCATGACTACGGGGGAATTGGGGCGTGTTTAATCGCAACACAGAGGGGAAAAGTAAATGCATCTACAATGATGGTACTAAGATGGAGCCCGACGCTGAAACGTTACCATGGCGATGGGGACGCATATGTGGACAACACTTGGTGTATTGGGTTAGATGTTTGCAGCAAGATATTTGATTGGACAGCCCCTTTCAGCTGCAATATTAAGGAGTAATGAGGATTCGGCATGTGACAGCAGGTGTCATTGATTATCAAAGAGCATTCTGGGGATTTGTATGGGTTTATAAGACTCTGAGACACGTTAGTTGAAGCCACTCACTGACCGCTCTGGTCGAAACGTCACTAAGTTTTTGGCTCATTAAACAGCATTTAGAAACATCCGCAGTGGCTCATGTTATTCTTATCAGCGTATGATTGGGATTCCAGCAGGACTTCAACGCAAGTGCACCGGTAAATATGAACGATTGTGTAATATATGGTGTGCATTATTACTCAGTCGCAGTGGTATTATTACTCAGTATGTCCGCTGCTCACGCTCAGTGGTATTAGTACTCAGTCCCGGTGGTGTTATTACTCATTATGTTGCCTACTCACTCTCAGTGGTATTTTTACTCAGTATATCCCCTGCTCACCATTTTATTATTACTCAGTATGTTGCCTTCTCACTCTATTACTTAGTCCCAGTGGTATTATTACTCAGCCCCAGTGGTATTATTACTCAGTATGTCCCCTGCTCACTCTGGTATTATTCAGTCCCAGTGGTATTATTACTCGGCCCCAGTGGTATTATTGCTCAGTATGCCCCCTGCTCACTCTGTGGTTCCTATTGCCCCACGTAACCCCTCCCTATTACTCCTCCTATTGCCCCACGTAACCCGTCCCTATAACTCCTATTGCCCCACGTAACCCCTCCCTATAACTCCTATTGCCCCACATAACCGAGCTGCCGTATTTTGAGCCTGATTGAGCAGTGGCGTCTCCGGCAGAACGAGGGACCACGTCAGGAGATTTATGTGCTGCGGGTTTGTTCACAATCGCACTAGTTTGTCAGCAATGAGACAATTAAATAACCCGGGAGACCATTACAAAGGTGACCCTGTGTGAGGAGCAGAGGGGGGTCTCCCTAAACCCTGTAATCTGGTTACTGGAGATAAACCCGCAGCTCGTCCCCTCCAGCAGAGACCAGAGCAATCCATCCATCAGCCCGGGGCAGGAAGGGGAGGGCTGGTCACCCTCCTAAAAACAGCTCAATAAAAGCAAAGTGTGGCAGGGTCATAAATTGTGCCTCTCCCAGCGGGGGTCCTGCCCCCGGTCGCTGCAGGGAGAGGGGGAGACCGACCTTCCCCCAGCGGGGGTCCAGCCCCCGGGTCGCTGCAGGGAGAGGGGGAGACTGACCGTCCCCCAGCGGGGGTCCTGCCCCCGGGTCGCTGCAGGGAGAGGGGGAGACTGACCTTCCCCCAGCGGGGGTCCAGCCCCCGGGTCGCTGCAGGGAGAGGGGGAGACGAACGTCCCCCGAGCTGTTTTCCAGTCTCCCCCAGGTCGCTGCAGTGAGAGGGGGATACTGACCGTCGCCCGCAGCGGTTTCAGCTCCCAGGGTCGCTGCAGAGGCTGACTACCCCGGTGCACCCCAGGGCTGGGGAGACGTGACACCGTCTCCCTCAGCGGGTGTCCAGCTCACCCCCCGGTTGCGCTGCAGGGAGAGGGGGAGACTGACCGTCCCCCAGCGGGTCCAGCACCCCTGTGTCGCTGCAGGGAGAGGGGGAGACTGACCGTCCCCCAGCGGGTGTCCAGCCCCGCGGTCGGTGTCCGGGAGAGGTATGACGTCGGTGTAGCTCGTGGGAGGGCTGACCGTCCCCTTCAGCGTGGGTTCCAGACCCCCGTCTCTTCAGGGAGATGGTAATTACCTGTTCCCCCAGCGTGTCCGCCCCGGTCGCTAGGAGGTAGACGCGCCCCGCGGGTCCGCCGTGCTGAGGGAGAGGGGGAGACTGACCGTCCCTCACGGTGTCCAGCCCCGGCTGTCAGCTGCAGGGAAGGGGGAGACTGACCGTCCCTCAGCGGGTGTCCGAGTCCCCTGTCGGTTCAGTGATAGGGGAGACGAACCGTCCCTCAGCGGTGGTCCAGCCCCGGTTCGCTGCAGGGGAAGGGGGGAGCTGACCGTCCCCCAGCGTGGTTGTCCAGTCCCCCGGGTCACTGCAGGGAGGTTACTGACCGTCCTCACGGGGTTGTCGCAGCCCCTTCGGTGCAGGGAGAGGGGGAGACTGCACTCTCCCCCAGCGGGGGTCCAGCCCCCGGGTCGCTGCGTTAGAGGGGAGACTGACCGTCCCTCGCGGGTGTCCAGCCCCCGGTCCTTCAGGGAGGAGGGGTAGGAGCACTGACCGTCTCCCCGCGGTTGTCCAGTCCCGGGTCGCTGCAGAGGATGGGGGACGACCGTCCCCCACGGTTTCCAGCCCCGGTCGCTGCATTGAGAAGGGGAGACTGACCGTCCTCAGCCGGGTGTCCAGCCCCCGGTCCTGCAATGGGGTGTAATCTGACCTTCCCTCAGCCGGGTTTCCCCCCCGGGTTCCTCGCAGGGAGAGGGGGAGACTGACCGTCCCACGGGGGTCCAGCCCCCGGTCGGCTGCGTATCGGGGGAGACTGAACCGTCCCTCATCGGGGTTGTCCATCCCCCGGGTCCTCGCTTCAAGGGAGATGGTGGAGACTGAACGTCCCTACGGGGTCAGCCCCCGGTCTGCCCTTTGGCAGGGAGAGTGGGATACTGACCGTCCCCCATGTGGGGGGTCCAGCCCCCGTCGCTGCAAAGGTAGAACTGCGCCCGGGGTCGCCGGCCTAAGGGGGGAACTTACCGTCCCTCAGCGGGGTCCAGCCCCGGGTCGCTGCAGGAGAGAGGTGAGCTGACCGTCCCTCATCGGGGGTCCTCCCCCGGGTCGCTGCATCAGTGTAAGGGGAGACTGACGTCCCTCAGCGGGAGGGTCCCCCCCGGTCCGCTGTCAGGGAGAGGGGGAGACTGACTGACCGTCCCTCAGGCTTTGGGTCCAGCCCCCGGTCGCTGCAGGGAAGGTACGCGCCGCGGGGGTAGCCCCAGCTCGATGAGGAGACACCGTCCTCGTGGTGCTAGTCTGGAGGTGACGGAGATAAAACGGTTTGGGAATACTCCCAGGGTCATACCCCGCATAGACCTGCAGCCTACCATACTCTGTAAATCCCACCCTGCAGATTGGGGTGGCACATGTCATATATCTGCTCTGTGCTTCCAATGGGGGGGGGAGTTTAGGCAGTGGAGCGGGCGTTCCCGCTCTGCATTTTCATTGTTTACAGAGATACACTAGAGAGGGGTGACCGACTCCAGCCCTCAAGGGCCCCAACAGGTAGGTTCAGGATATCCCTGCTTCAGCACACAGGGCTCTGTCGAAGATTGAGCCACCTGTGCTGAAGCAGGGATATCCTGAACCTCACCTGTTGGGGGCCCTTGAGGACTGGAGTGGCCGCCCTGCACTAAGAACCTAATGAGTGTTATGTTGCCATCATGAGCTCTAACCCTCCCCCCCACTGGAAACACATTACCCCCCCCCTACCTCCCCCCCCCCCCCGCCCCCCCTCCTGGATATGACCCCTTGCTTGGGGCAGTGGCTTGCTCTTGGGAACGGTCACTCTGTGTCGGCTCCTGTTGAATAATTGTCTCTCCAGAAGAGGCTTCCTGTGGACGTTAAGGTTTAAATGCAAAAAAGTTTTCTTGCTGTTGAGATGACGGTCTCCGGCACATTACGGGGCAGTCGTCGGCACATTAGGAAGGCAGCTCGCACATTACGTGGGCATCTCGCCATACAGTCTACTGGGAAACAGGCAGTCCACACATTAGGAGCAGTCTCCCATTAGAGGTGCAGTCTCAGCACTTTAGGAGGCATTCTCACACATTAGGAGGCAGTCCACATCTGATAGGAGGAGAGTCCTCACACATTAGGGGATATCTCACACATTAGGAGGCGTTCCTTTACATCTACACCTTAGGAGCCAGTCTCACACATTAGGAGGCATCTCGCACATTAGGAGCAGTCTCGCACATATGAGGCAGTCTCACACAATTAGGAGGCATCTCCACACACATTAGGAAGCAGTCTCACACATTAGGAGCATTCTCACACATTAGGAGCAGTCTCACACATTGGATGCAGTTCTCACACATCGCACATTAGAGGCAGTCTCACACATTGAAGTAGCCATCACACAGTAGGAGGCAGTCTCGCACATCGCACATTAGGAGGCAGTCTCACACTTAGGAGGCAGTCTCACACACTTAGGAGGCATTCTCACCACATTAGGAGTGGCAGTCTCACACATTATGAGGCAGTCCTCGCACATCGCACATTAAGGAGTCAAAAGTCTCGCACATTAGAAGGCTGTCTCCCATTAGGAGGCTGGTACCTCCACGAGCATGGGCAGTCTCACCCTTATGGAGGGCAGTCCTCACACATTAGGAGGACAGTTCTCGCACATTAGGAGGCAGTCTGCACATTAGGGAGTGCAGTCTCTCGCACTTAGGAGTTCAGTCCTCATCCCTTAGGAGGCAGTCTCGCC
Organism: Ascaphus truei; assembly: GCA_036426205.1. NCBI lineage: Eukaryota > Metazoa > Chordata > Amphibia > Anura > Ascaphidae > Ascaphus > Ascaphus truei. The sequence continues at coordinate 159,571 of WSYH01000496.1, read as the reverse complement.
TCGACATTAGTAGCAGTTCTCGCCACATTAGGAAGGCGTCTCACACATGGAGGCAGCCTCACACTTATGAGGCATCTCACTAGAGCAGCACATTAGGAGGCAGTCTCACACATTAGGATGCAGTCTCACACACATTAGGAGGCAGCTCACCATGAAGCGCCACCATTAGGAGTGCAGTCTCACACATTAGAGGCAGTCTTCACCATAGGAGGCAGTCTCGCCATCGCACATTAGGGGCAGTCTCGCACATTAGGCGGCCTCTCCAATTTATGAGGCAGTCTGCAATTGAGCAGTCTCACACATTAGGAGGCCAGTCTCACACATAGACGTACAGGAGAGCCACCAGGCAGTCCCCACTGGCTCCTACACATTAGGATGCATTCCTCCCACAATTAGGAGGCAGTCTCACACATTAGGAGGCAGTCTCGCACATTAGGTATAGTGCAGTCTCACACATTAGGAGCAGTCTCACACATAGGACTGCCAACTCACATCAGGAGGTCAGTCTCGCCATTAGGAGGCAGTCTCCACATTAGAGGGTCTCACGCATAGCCTTAACACATTCGGATGCGCACCATTAGACAGTCTCACACATTGAGGCATTCCCCATTCGGAGGCAAATGGGCAGTCCTCGACAGGGCAGTCTCCTAGGAGGCAGTCTCGCACATTAGGAGGCAGTCTCACACATTAGGAGGCAGTCTCACACATCGCATCATAGCATCTCGACTATGAGCAGTCTCGCACATTCGGAGTCAGTCTCGCACACATTACGGAGTCAGCTCACACATTAGGAGGCAGTCTCCACATTAGCATGTCAGTCTCCACCATTAGGAGGCAAGCCTCACAAGTTAGGAGGCAGTCTCATCACAATTAAGGAAGGTCAGTCCACACATTGAGCAGTCTGCACATCCAATTAGGAGGCAGTCTCGCACATTGGCTCGCACATTAGGAGCGCCTCACATTTGGCATCTCACGTAGGGCGTCCACTTAGGAGGAAGTACCGTCTCACACATCAGGAGGCAGTCTCCACATTAGGAGGCCAGTCCTCCACATTCAGAGGCAGGCTCTCACATTGGAGACAGTCTACGTAGGCCAGTCTCGCACAATTGGATGCAGTCTCGCCATTAGGAGCGTCTCGCACAGTGAGGCATCCGACATGGGGCAGTCCTTGGCATCGCCACATTAGTAGGCAGTCTCGCGCTCGCACATAGGATGCCATAGTCATCGCAACATTAGGGGCAGTTCGCGCACATTAGAGAGGAAGTCCTCGACACATTAGGAGGCCTTCGCTCCATTAGGATGCATCTCAAGCACATTAGAGGCAGTCTCCACCTTAGGAGGCGTCCACACATGCCTACGGGCAGTCTCGCCTCGCACATTAGAGGCATTCCTCGCACACTTAGAGAAGGCATTCTCCGCACATTAGAGGCAAGTCTCACACATGGAGGAGTCAGTCTCGACCGCACTTAGGAGGCATCTCATGGGGCGTCTCGCCTTGGGCATCTCATTAGGAGAGGTCCCAATTAGAGGGTCTCCCACATAGAGCATCTACTAGGAGCATCTCACACTATGGATGCAGTCTCGCCACATGAGGAGGCGTCAGTCTGCACATTAGGAGGCAATTCGTCGCACTTAGGATGGCAGTCTCCCACATTAGGAGGCGAGTCTCGCACAATGACCGTCCTCACACTTAAGGATGCATCTCACACATTAGGAGGCATGTCTCCGCACATCATTAGGAGCGTCTCGCACATTAGGAGGCAGTCTCGCACATTAGGACGGAGGGCATGTCTCCACATTAGGAGGCAGTCTCACCATTTGAGGAGCAGTCGTCACACTTAGGAGGCAGTCTCGCACTAGGAGCTTCGAATAGGAGGCAGTCTCGCCGCGGAAGTTAGGAGGCGTCCTCACACATTAGGAGGCATTCTCACATAGGGCAGTCTAAATGAGGCAGTCCTCCGCACATTAGTCTGGCAGTCTCCACATTAGGACATCGCACATTTAGGAGGCAGTCTCCACATAGTTAGTCAGCTCTCGCATCCACATTAGGAGGCAGTCTCTCATTGGAGCCAACTTAGGGGCAGTCTCACACATTAGATGTCTCCTCCCTGCACACATTAGATGGCATCAGTCCCATCTGCACATTAGGAGGCAGTCTCGCACATGGGAGGCATCGTCTCACACATTAGGAGGCAGCTCACACATTAGGTAGCAGTCTACATTGTGCATCTCCCTATTAGGAGAGTCCTCGCACATTATGAAGGATGCCGTCTCGCACATTATGAGGTCAGTCTCACACTAGGTGCCAGTTCAGCATTAGGAGTCATCCGCACATTCAGGGCAACAATTAGGAGGCAGTCTCACACATTAGGGAGGCAGTCTCACCATTAGAGGCAGTCTCACCACATTAGCTGACAGTCCGGCACATTAGAGGCGCATCCAAATCACCTAGGAGGCATTGCACTTAGTAGGCCAGTCTCACACATTAGGAGGCAGTCTCCCATTAGGAGCGTCTCACACTGGAGCTCAACATTAGAGCATTGCACCGCACATAGTGCAGTCTCGCACATTAGAGGAGCTTCTCTCACCTTAGAGGCAGTCTCACACATTAGGAGGCAGTCTCCCAATTAGGAGCGTCGCCATTAGTCAGTCTCACAGCACTAGGAGGGCAGTCTCACACATTAGGAGGCATCCACACATGATAGGAGGCAGTCTCGCACATTAGGAGGCATGTCTCACCACATTAGGAGGACCATGGAGGAGTCTCGCACTCACTTAGGGGCAGTCTCACACATAGGAGGCAGTCCTCGCACATTAGAGGAGAGTCTCAACACATTGGAGGGCAGTCCTCACACATTAGGAGCATCTCACACATGTAGGAGGCAGTCTCCGCCATCACCATTAGGAGGCAGTCTCGCACATATAGCTCACTAGAGGCAGTCTCACACATAGGAGGCAGTCTCACTAGGCAGCAATTAGGAGTCGCACTAGGAGGCCAAGTCCACTCACCCATTGGAGGCATCCACATATTCCACATGGAGCAGTCTCGCACATCAGTTCACAATTCGAGCAGCACACATGGTCTCACACATTAAGGAGGCAGTCCTCACACATTAGGAGGCATCCGCAATGCACAATGAGCAGTCTCGCACATTAGGAGCGCTAACAAGGGTCTCACACATTAGGAGGCAGTCTCACACATTAGGAGGCAGTCCCCATAGCACATCGCACTGCAACATTGGAGGCATCTCGCACATTATGGCATCCGCAATTGGTCAGTTTTTCCCTCACACCATTAGAGCAGTCGAACACATAGAGCGCATTCTCACACATTAGGGGCAGTCTCGCACATAAGAGGCATCACACATTAGGCAGGCAGTCCTCGCACATTGAGGAGGCAGTCTCACACCTGAGTGAGCATTCCAACAGGAGCATTGAATAGGATGCAGTCTCACACATTAGGAGGCGCTCAATTGAGGCTTTTCACCTCGCACATCTAGGAGGCGAGTCTACACAGCAGCTCTTAGGAGGCAGTCTCCGCACATCGTCAACTTTAGGAGGCAGTCCTCGCACATGAGGCGTACAGGAGGCAGTCTCACACATTAGGAGGAGGTTCTCACACCTTAGAGGCAGTCCCCGACACATTGGATGCAGTCCGTCGCACATTAGGAGGCAGTCTCGCACATTAGAGCCTTGCAACTAGAGCGTCCTCACACATTAGGAGCAGTCTCACACATTAGGGCAGTCTCCGCAACACATTAGGTGGCATCTCGCACTTAGAGAGGCAGTCTCGCACATCGCACATTAGGAGGCAGTCCTCACCAATTAGGGGCAGTCTCATCACTATGGAGGCAGTCCTCACACATTAGGAGGCATCTCTCACTTACGAGGGCAGTTCTCGACACATTAGGAGGCAGTCTCCCGACATTAGGAGGCAGTCTCTCCACCATTAGGATGGTCTCGCACATTAGGAGGCAGCTCACCAGGAGTCTCGCACATGGACATCTGTACATCGCTTTAGAGGCAGTCTCCAATGGCGTCGCAATCGCAATTAGAGGAGCTCGCCATAGGATCTCACACATTTGTAGTCAGCTCACCATAGAGCAGTCTCACACATTTAGGTAGGCAGTCCTCGCACATCGCCTTAGGAGGCAGTCTCACACATTAGGAGGCAGTCCGCACATGGCATTCCAATAGGAGGCAGTCCCCTAGGAGAGGCGTCTACATGACGTCCCAATTAGGATGCAGTATCTCGCTACATTAGGCGGCATCCTCACCATTAGGAGGCTATCCATGATCATCTCACACTTATTGAGGCAGTCTCGTACACATTAGGAGGCGTCTCGCACCACATTAGAGGGCCCAGGGTCCCCCACACCCCTCGCACATTAGGAGGCCGAGTCTCCAACAAGGCATCTACATAGGGAGGCAGTCTCACACATTAGAGGCATTCTCGCACATCGCCATTAGGCGTCAGTCTCGGACACATTATGAGGCGTCTCGCACATCATATGAGCAGTCTCGCATCACATTACGGGGCAGTCTCGCACATAGGAGCGTCTCCACATTAGAGTCAAGTCTCCACACTTACGGGGAGGTCTCACACATTTTGAGGCATTTCGTGACAGTCTACACATTAGGCGGCAGTCTCGCAATCATTATGGGACATCTCACACATGAGTCTGACATAGAGTCCACTAGGGCCTTCTCGCCGGAGCAGTCGATATAGGAGGCAGCTCGCACATAGGCTTCGACATCGCACATAGAGGCAGTCCTCACACATTAGGAGGCATCTCGTACACATAGGAGCAGTCTACATTAGGAGGCAGTCCCTACTGAGGGCATCCGAATTAGAACCGTCGCACTTGGCATAGTCTCACACATTAGAGATGCAGTCTCACCACAGTAGGAGCAGTTCACATTATTAGGCAGCGCACATTAGGAGGCATGCTCGCACATTAGGAGGCGTCCGCACATTACGAGTGCAGTCCCCTGCACATAGGAGCAGTCTCACCACAGGAGTCTCACACATTAGTAGTGCAGTCTCGCAACCCCTTAGGGAGGAGGCAGTTCTGCCACATTATCGGGCAGTCTCACTTAGACAGTACATGGAGCAATCCTCACTTGAGATCTGCATTGGCATCTATTGGAGGCAGTCTCACACATTAGATGCCTCGGCACATCCACATTAGAGGGCATCTCACCCATTCGAGGCAGTCTCCACTAGGATGCATTAATTGGAGTGCAGTCTCACATTAGAGTCAAGTCTCTCACATCAATTAGGAGTGCAGTCTCACACATAGACTCTCGATTGAGGCAGCCAAATAGGGGCTCGCCATGTAGGGGAGCTCGTCAATATGAGGCATCTCACACATTAGGAGGCAGTCCCCAATATTAGTGAGGCAGTCTCCACAGTGGAGGCAGTCTCGAATATTAGAGGCAGTCCTCACACATTAGGGAGGCAGTCTCTCACATCGCACATTAGAGGGCCGTCTCGCACAATTAGGAGGCAGTCTCGCATTAGGAGCAGTCTCGCACACATATGAGGCCGTCTCCGCACCTTAGAGTCAGTCTCGCACATCGCACATTAGGAGTCAGTCTCACACATTAGGAGGAGGCAGTCTCAACATTGGAGGCAGTCTCCGCCATTATGAGGCAGTCTCTCACTTATGGAGGCAGTCCTCGCACATTTAGGAGGCAGTCTCGCATCATTAGAGGCGTCTCACACATTTAGGGAGGCAGTCTCAACATTAGGGGGCGTCTCGCACATTAGGAGGCAGTCGCGCACATTAGGAGGCCTCTCACACACATTAAGGGGCATCTCGCACATCGCACATGAGGAGGCGTCTCTGCACATCGCACAGTAGAGGCAGTCTCGGCACATCGCCCATAGAGGCAGTCTCGCACATTACGGGCAGTCCCTCGTTTATTAGAAGGCAGTCTCGCACATTAGGAGCAGTTCCTCACACATCGCACATTAGGAGAAGTCTCTCCGCACATTAGGAGCCAGTCTAGGTTATTGGAAGGCAGTCTTCACACATTTAGGCAGTCTCCACATTAGGAGCTGTCTCACACATTAGGATGCAAGTCTAGGTTTATTGGAAGGCAGT
>WSYH01000496.1:126496-152063 GCA_036426205.1 Ascaphus truei | reverse complement strand
CTGATCCCGGCGGGAGACCTCCTCCAAACCGCCCTAATCTACCGTCCGGCTGGAGACCTCTCCAAAAACCCCCTATCTACCGTCCGCGGGACGACCCTCCTCTCAACCGCGCCCTAATCTACCGTCCGCGGGAATCTCCAACCGCCCTAATCTAATACGTCCGGCGAGACCTCCTCCAAACCTCCATCCTAGAACCTCCTGCCCTAGATCTCCCGTCCGGCCGAAAGACTTTCTCCAAACCGCCCTATCTTACCGTCCTCGGGAGACCTTCTCCAAACCGCCCTAATACCGTCCGGCGAGACCTCCAAACCGCCCTATTCTACCGTCCGGCGAGACCTTCTCTAAACCGCCCTAATCTAACCGTCCGGCGAGACCTTCTCCAAACCGCCCTAATCTACCTGCGGCGGGAGACCTCCTTCAAACCGCCCAATCTACCTTCCGGCGGAGACCTTCTCCAAACCGCCCTAATCTACCGTCCGGCGGGAGACCTTCTCCAAACCGCCCTAATCTACCGTCCGGCGGGAGACACTTCTCCAAACCGCCCTAATCTACCGTCCGGCGGGAGACCTTCTCCAAACCGCCCTAATCTACCGTCCGGCGGGAGACCTCCAAACCGCCCAATCTCCCTCCGTCGGGAGACTTTCTCCAAACCCGCCCTAATCTACCGTCCGCGGGAGACCTTCTCCAAACCGCCCAATCTACCGTCCGGTGAGACCCTCATCCAACCGCCCTAATCTACCGTCCGTGCGGGGACTCTTCTCCAAACCGCCATCTTCCCGTCCGGCGGGAGACCTTCTCCAAACCGTCCTATCACCTCCGGCAGGAGACCTTCTCCAAACCGCCCTAATCTACCGTCCGGCGGAGACCTCCAACCGCCCTAATCTCCCGTCACGGCGGGAGACCTTCTCCAAACCGTCCTATTCACCGTCCGGCGGGAGACATCTCCAAACCTTCCTAATCTACCGTCCGGCGGGGGACATCTCCAAACCGCCTATCTACCGTCCGGGAGATATCTCCAAACCGCCCTAATCTAACCGGTTGGGCGGGACCTTCTCCAAACTGCCCTAACTAACCGTCGGCGGATGACCTTCTCCAAAACCGCCTATTCTTACCGTTCGGCGGAGACCTTCTCCAAACTGCAAACCGCCCTAATCTACCGTCCGGCGGGAGACCTTCTCCAAACCGCTCTAATCTACCGTCCGGCGGGAGACATCTCCATACCGCCCTAATCTACCGTCTGGCGGGAGACATCTCCAAACCGCCCTAATCTACCGTCCGGCGGGAGACCTTCTCCAAACCGCCCTAATCTACCGTCCGGCGGGAGACATCTCCAAACCGCCCTAATCTACCGTCTGGCGGGAGACATCTCCAAACCGCCCTAATCTACCGTCCGGCGGGAGACCTTCTCCAAAACGAGCCACGAGAATAGGCCGCCACTCCTCGGAGCCACGAGAATAGGCCGCTACTCCTCGAAGCCACGAGAATAGGCTGCCACTCCTCAGAGCCACGAGAATAGGCCGCTACTCCTCGAAGCCACGAGAATAGTCCGCCGCTCCTCAGAGCCACGAGAATAGGCCACTAAGAGTTGTTTGCCACGACTTGTGCACTTGTTTTACGGCACGAAATTTCCCACGGATTTATGGTGCACAAAGTGGCGCATACGCGCTATTTTTTCTTACATATAATTTGGCGATGGGCGCCCCTGACCACCGCAAACTCCGCCTCTAACTCCACCCAAAGCATAATTTTTTAAGTGAATAAAAAGTTGATGCGCGATGCATCATAATTGCTCTTATACATTGGTGTGATGTCGTTGCACGTCTGTGTGTTACACTTAGACCATAGTTGCTTTTAGCGACACATTATACATAGTGGGAGCCGCCTCCGCGCTTAACCCCCCGCGCTGCCACGCGCTGCCCCGCGCTGCCACGCTCTGCAGACTCGCCTGGCAAGTAAGAGGTTGAGAATAAACACTGAAGAGATGATGTTCAGACTCTTGCCACAGACCCGATTTTCTGCACCTCGAGTAAAAGTGAATGCACCGTTTGTACAAACGTCCTCACACTCGCCCTGTCCTTAGCGTGTGCTCCGTATTCACATGAGATTGGCGTGTGCAGCTTTTATTGGCTCAAACGTGGTATAAAAAAAAAACCCTGATCTACCAAAGAAAAATATCAGTCTTCTAACGGCCCCTTTCCCCTGCGCTGCAGGACAGGGGTTTTGCCCCCGTTTTGGACCAAGAACGTGTTTGTTGAAATTCTGGTCCTGTCTGATATTTCGTTGCAATATGTATTCGTTTTCTCCCATGTCACATGTTCCCTGATGGTGTTGACATGCCCCGTGCTTCCCTCTTTGCACACTGACGTGGGTAATGAGGGGCAGTTGTTTTTTTCCCGGGGGGGGGGGGGGGGAATTTTGTTTGGATGGGTTGTATACGTCGGGATTTGGCTGCTCCCTCCATACTCTGTGGGCAGGTGGTTACCACGTCTCTCAGCACTGAAAGAGTTATTGGCTTAGCAGGATCTGCTGAGAAATACTTTTCATTACCCATTCTGTGATGGATTTAAGCCGCACTTTCAGGGCTCCCCGTTGGGGAGAAATCCATCCGAGTGATGGATGAAGAGAGAGGGACAGTGTTTCTGGATCAGATTAATTCTTGTAACTCTCAGCCTTATGGGAAGTTCAGGAGTCTTGTTCCAGAAATCCGATCCCCAAAATGTGAATTCGCCTTGGGATTGAAACTTTCAGCTGCTGGAACCAAGACTGCAGCACATTGCGTAGCGATGCACGCTGCTAATATGCATCGCAAGCCTCTCCAGCAGCAGAGGGGTTAATCTATACCCCCTGGGTTAATGGACCAGTATACGAGTTATCCATAAGTAAAGATATATGTGCAAGTGCTTTCACTAAAAAGTGACTCTGAAGTTCTGCAAATCTCATGAACAAACTACATCTATGGGGAACATTATGGTATCACAGCCCCCGACCCACACTCCCCCAGAACCAGCACCACGCGGAGAGCCCTGAGACACACATTTCTGGCATTCTGTAAGAGGGTTGCCCGGCAGGTGGTGATGTGACTTTTTCCTGACACTCTTCTGTAGTCGGGAAATATTTGAGGAGCAATGGGTAACGCTGCCCGTGTCCTGCGCGGTTTGTAGGAAAAGCACAAAACGGGTCCCCGGGATTAAACCGGGAGACACAGAAAAGGCTCGTTGGAAAACACCCAAACGGTATACAGGTGATCCCCGCTAATGTGACCTATCACATGGTACAGCAACCATGCTGCCAAAGACAAAGGTCATTACACTCTACTCATATTACTCGACCTCTCTGCAGCATTTGACACCGTGGACCACCCTCTTCTCCTTCACATTCTCCATACTCTTGGTATTCGGAACAAAGCTCTATCCTGGATCTCATCCTACCTCTCCCATCGTACTTTCAGGGTCTCTTCTGCTAACACCTCCTCCTCCTCTATCGATCTCTCTGTGGGGTACCCCAGGGCTCTGTCCTGGGACCTCTTCTCTTTTCTCTGTACACACTCTCTCTAGGTGACCTAATCACATCTCTTGGGTTCCAATATCACCTCTATGCTGACGACACAAATTTACTTTTCAACACCCGACCTTACACCTGCTATACAGACCAAAGTTTCTGAATGTCTCTCTGCTATATCATCCTGGATTGCCCTCCGCCGCCTTAAACTCAACATGGCTAAAACAGAGCTCCTCATACTTCCTCCCAAACCTGGCCCTACTACCTCCTTCCACATTACTGTTGGAACTACGATCATTCACCCAGTAGCCCAAGCACGCTGCCTAGGGGTCACACTCGACTCCTCTCTCACATTCGCCCCTCACATTCAAAACATTTCTAAAACTTGTCGCTTTTTCCTCCGCAATATCACTAAAATACGCCCTTTCCTCTGTTGCTCGACTGCTAAAACTCTGACTCAGGCCCTCATTCTCTCCCGTCTTGATTACTGTAACCTCCTGCTGTCCGGCCTTCCTGCCTCTCACCTGTCTCCCCTACAATCTATCCTTAACGCTGCTGCCAGAATCACTCTACTCTTTCCTAGATCTGTCTCAGGTTCAGCAGGGAGAGATGGAGCACTACCGGAAAAAATTGCTGGAGAGTGTGTTCCCAATAAAAATAAGGTTTATTGGATCAGAGCATGATAATAAGGATGAGCCCTGGGGCCCCCACCAACGCGTTTCGAGCTTCCGCTCTTTCTCAAAGTGAGTGAATTACTCCAGTTAACACCACAGGAATCCTTTTCAATGTTACAGACCAGACACAAGCAAGTGTGAGTATTCATCATTACAAAGGTGTTACTCTTCTGGTATATTGATCAAATGGATGTGATGTTTCAGATTATAGATGGTCCATTATAGTGTGGGATATCTCTGGGAATGGATTGATTTTTTCATTATATTGTTACAACCTATATTGGTCAGGTCTATGTTAGAGCACCATACAGCTTTGTTTTGCTCTAGATCTGTCTCAGCATCTCCCCTCCTGAAATCCCTCTCCTGGCTTCCAATCAAATCCCGCATCTCACACTCCATTCTTCTCCTCACTTTTAAAGCTTTACACTCTTCTGCCCCTCCTTACATCTCAGCCCTAATTTCTCGCTATGCACCATCCCGACTCTTGCGTTCTGCTCAAGGATGTCTTCTTTCTACCCCCTTTTTATCTAAAGCCCTCTCCCGCCTTAAACCTTTTTCACTGACTGCCCCACACCTCTGGAATGCCCTTCCCCTCAGTACCCGACTAGCACCCTCTCTATCCACCTTTAAGATCCACCTTAAGACACAATTGCTTAAAGAAGCATATGAATAGCACTGTGGATATTCTGAACACATGATACATAAAGTTTGGCCCCTTGCAGACGCACTTACCAGAACTCCCTCCTATTGTCTCTGTACATTCTCCCTACCTACCAATTAGATTGTAAGCTCCTCGGGGCAGGGACTCCTCTTCCTTAATGTTATGTTTATGTCTAAAGCACTTATTCCCATGATCTGTTATTTATATTATCTGTTATTTATTCGATTACCACATGTATTACTGTGAAGCGCTATGTACATTAATGGCGCTATATAAATAAAGACATACAATACAATACAATTGTCTTCAATCTCACTGGCTGTAATACCATGTGATATAGCCATGTGGTTTTAATGATGTGACGTACCTCCCTTGGAGATGACGTCATATCCTTTAAAAAAAAAAAAGAGGCGGGCACATGATACAGCGTCCAATCAAATTTGAGCTGTACCATCTGACCCTAAAATCTGACGTCACAGGCCCTATATAAAGCCTGTACGTCTCATTTTACCTCAAGAAGCCGATGAGACAATATCCGTTGCGGATTTACCGTGGGGCTTTGGATTGACAGATGAAGAAAGAAGATTAAAGAAAAGAAGAAAATAATTACAGATGAAGAAAGAAGACGGTGATAGAAGATAAAAGAAAGATATTTTTTTATTTTACCTGATGCTGGTCTTCAAGGTGGATGGCGCTGAATTGCGGCTGATGACGTCGCGGTACGAGAGCTTGCAGATACGCCGGGATTCGGTGGGTGAAGACTTCTAAAGGTAAGAGAAATATTGAATGTATGTAAATGTGTATTTTAATTGTATTTATTTATTTTTATGTTTGTGATTGCCCATTGAATGATAATGTATTAATCTGTGCCCCTTTAGGGTACAGATAAATACAGTGAAAACCAATGCAATTTTTGGCAAATGCTTGTTTTGAATTGATTGTAATTGTTTCTATTTGTTTTTATTGTTTTAAATTTGGATGGCTTGTTTTTAGTACATTTTAGGGTTGGTTAGCGTTTTAAATTATTTGTTTTGTTGGCTACTGGTTTAAATTCCTAAATTGTTTTGTTGGCTAGTGTTAAAAATTAATTAATTGTTTTGTTGATTAGTGCTTTTATTTATTAAATTGATTGGTTGGCTAGTTCTTTTATTTCATTGGTTGGCTAGTGCTTTTATTTATTTCATTGGTTGGCGGGGCGGAGGGAGGTGTATTTATTTCATTGTATTCCACATTTGTTTTTTGCCACAGTATTGGTACCGCAGGCCAACGGAGACCCGCAAGGACCACCCGAGGGACCCCAGACACCTGCGGGGACCACCTGAGGACCCCAGACACCTGCGGAGACCACCTGAGGACCCCCGGACACCCACAGCCTCTGGTATCAATCATATGGGGGTAGAGGAGGTGGGTATTAGTGTTGTTGTGTTTTTAATGTTTATTGTGGGTAGCAGCTGTTTTAATATACATTTTAATACTAGTGTAGATGAGCAGGGGGTCTCCGGAGCATTTAAATGTCTCGCGTGACCGTGAGAATAAAATGCATAGGAGATACCGGCACCCCATAACGGGACCTGTATCTCGGGAAGCAGGGGGTCACCGGACCTGAAATCAACGCAGTTCTGCTCCGGAGACCCCCTGCTCATCTACACTAGTATTAAAATCATCACGTCGCCGGTTTTCCGCCCGTTTTGTGAATCTTGCTATCGCAGGTAATCGAGGCTTTCTGAATACCGTGATAGCGACGCTAGAAAAACTGTCGAATCAAATGGCCCGGCGATTTTTTTTATGACGGCTTATAATAGCATAGGCCTCAGGATCTTTATTCTATCAACTCCTTTCCCTCAGAAAACTATGTATGTATGTCTTTATTTATATAGAGCCATTAATGTACATAGCGCATCACAGCAGTAATACACGTGACAATCATATAGATAACAAATAATATAAATAACACATGAAGGGGAGAAGCGCTTCAGACATAAAAGTAACATTTAGGAAAAGGAGTCCTTGCTCCGAAGAGCTTACAATCTAATTGGTTGGATGGACATACAGAGACAGTAGGAGGGCATGCTGGTAAGTGCGGCTGCAGGGGGCCAAGCTTTATGTATGCGGTGTAAAACTATCACTCATGGAGCTACTCATATGCTTCCTTAAGCAGGTGTGTTTTGAGCTGGGTCTTTAAGGTGGATAGAGAGGGTGCTGGTCGGTAATTGAGGGGAAGGGCATTCCAGAGGTGCGGGGCAGTCAGTGAGAAAGGTTTAAGGCGGGAGAGGGCTTTAGATACAAAGGGGGTAGAGAGAAGACATCCTTGAGCAGAACGCAATAGCACAGAATTGCAATATATGTTACTTTGGGAGAGGTTCAGGGAACCAGGTGATTGGGGGGAGGTCAACGAGAGCATGGTTAAGTCTTTCATTTGTTCTGCAATAAAAGAAACCAACATTAAGTTATTGGAAAGGTGGTACTATACCCGTCCAGCTTCTCCCCTCCGTGATGGAGAGGATGTGGTGAGAAAGGGTCCTGTCCCAAAATGAAAACGAAAATTGATCACCACAATTATCTGGCTTAGATACACCTTTAGCCTCTTGGACATTTGTACGTAACAAGTCATTTGATGCTCGTGACAGGAACTCTATGGACGTAGTCCACATATCTGCCCCAACATGGGGCAAAGCTGGGAGGCTACGGAACGAAAGGAACCCCCCTTCTCTCGCCCATTAAAAATGAGGTGGGGGAGGTTCTAGTAATGGAACAACTACTGCCCCGTACAATACAGTAACTGTGGGGTCCTTGGTTTCAGTATAATAGGAATCTTTAGATTTAATTCTCACTTAAAAACAATGACAGGAAGCCCCCCAGTGAGGATACTACCCGAGGGGTCTAATACCCCCTGTGCCCCTTATCTATTTTGATTGGTATTACTTGTTCACCTCATTTCTTTATTATATTTTTTATGCCTTTCTAGGATTAACCCCTTTTTTTCTTTCTGCGCCACCTCCCCTTGTGAATTGCCCCCCCCCCCCTCTTAACTCTAAAATTCTTCAAAATAAAAGTTTTAGAAAAAATTATCTGAATCCATAATTAACCTTTTATATACAGCAGGAGACAATGAAAGGTCAGTATTGTTAAAGTGTTTGTGTACTATGAAGACATTAAAAGTGGGAAAATAATATTTACAAATGACGTTTTAACCCCTCTGCTTCCAGGGGTATTGCAGTTCCCGTGGCAGTGAAGGGGTAAAGAGGTTTGTGTATGGGGTTCGGGGTGTCACTTTCTTTGTGACTGTGCCCAGTGAAACGTTCTGTTTTCCTCCCGGCGCTAATGTCCCACAGGACCGGTTCCTGGGGCTGGAAAATGGGTCTATATATAGATTCTGTCGGAGGCTGTTAGCACATGCGATTAATTCAATTCGGAGATACCGATCCAGATGGGAAACATCAGCCCTGGGTCAGAGAGCGGGCGTCAGTCACCCCGAGGGGGGAGTCATCTTCTGAGACACCGCCCTGGGTCAGAGAGCGGGCGTCAGTCACCCCGAGGGGGGAATCGTCTTCTGAGACACCGCCCTGGGTCAGAGGTCGGGCGTCAGTCACCCCGAGGGGGGAGCCATCTTCTGAGACACCGCCCTGGGACAGAGAGCAGGCGTCAGTCACCCCGAGGGGGGAGTCGCCTTCTGAGACACCGCCCTGAGACAGAGGTCGGGCGTCAGTCACCCCGAGGGGGGAGCCATCTTCTGAGACACCGCCCTGGGACAGAGAGCGGGCGTCAGTCACCCCAAGGGGGGAGTCATCTTCTGAGACACAGCCCTGGGTCAGAGAGCGGGCGTCAGTCACCCCAAGGGGGGAGTCATCTTCTGAGACACCGCCCTGGGACAGAGAGCGGGCGTCAGTCACCCCGAGGGGGGAGTCGTCTTCTGAGACACCGCCCTGCAGAGTGCGGGCGTCAGTCACCCCGAGGGGGGAGTCATCTTCTGAGACACCGCCCTGCAGAGGGCGGGCGTCAGTCACCCCAGCAGGGGAACCTGCTTCAATCCCCGGGGTCGGCTCCTTGTGACGTTGGGGCAGTCACTTTATCTCCCTGTGCCTCAGGCACCAAAAACATAGATTGTAAGCTCTGCGGGGCAGGGACCTGTGTCTACAAAATGTCTCTGTAAAGCGCTGCGTAAAACTAGCAGCGCTATACAAGAACAAAAAATTATTTTTCTGAGACGTCAGTATGCGGGCGTCAGTATGCGGGCGTCAGTCACCCCGAGGGAGGAGTCGGCTTCTGAGACGCCGCCCAGGGACAGTATGCCGGCGTCAGTCACCCCGAGGGGGGAGTCGGCTTCAGAGACGCCTGAAAACGATGTGTTCCTGCCCCTCCGGCAGACAGGGGGTTAACATCCCATGTTTCTCTTTAAACTCTGAATATAATGCATCGAAAAAATGATCCGATACAAGGATAATATTTGTTACCATCGTTGTCACCGTCACCCTCCGTTTAATGCAGACCTCTGGGCTCCTTGGGGCAATAAGGATTTGCTTAATGACCTGTTTGGGACAATGACTGTGATCTGCAAAGACAAATCCCTGGATTTTTAACCCCTCGGTGACTTCCCAGCAATACGTCGTACGGCAGGAGGGAGACGCCCTTCAAATTCACTGGAAAATCTCGTTATTTTTAGACTTTCCTCCTGTCAGATAATTCTCTCCCCCAGATAATTCTCTCCCCCAGATAATTCTCTCCCCCAGATAATTCTCTCCCCCAAATAAAAGTCAGGGCGAGATCTGTCATTTACCCCTAACACCCCCGGAAAAGCGAAGTTACACCCGGCCGTAACACCCAGCAATATATGAAAGGCAGAGCCGGAAACCCAAGCCCCCATAAAGCCAGCAGCTAATAGGATGCTAAGTGTTATCCGAGAGGCTGCGATGAGAGAGTACTTAGCTTTTATTAATTGGCTGAAGCCATGCGGCGCAGAGTGCAAAGCCGAAGGATTCCCAAACATTAGCAGCGCTTCCTAGTATGTGATCAATTAAACCATTAACTGGAGAAGCTTCAAAGCCAGGGTACCTAAAGGACCATCTCCCCAAGGCAGCGGGTCAAAGGTTAAGTATGCGCATTGATCTCGAAGATGAGTAGATTTATTCTAGGTTGTGATATCTTTTAGGGAAATAAAATCGTATTTCAGAGGTGGAATTATAGTGGACAGCGTTTTGCGAACGTCACAGGTCTCTTCTTCACATGTACAGAGATTCCCAAACCTCACAGGTCTCTTCTTCACATGTACAGAGCTTTCCAAACCTCACAGGTCTCTTCTTCACGTGTACAGAGCTTTCCAAACCTCACAGGTCTCTTCTTCTCATGTACAGAGCTTTCCAAACCTCACAGGTCTCTTCTTCACATGCACAGAGCTTTGCAAACCTCACACTCTTCTTCACATGTACAGACCTATTTAAACCTCACAGGTCTCTTCTTTACGTGTACTGCGCTCGTCAAACCTCACAGGTCTCCTCTTCACATGTACAGAGCTATTTAAACCTCACAGGTCTCTTCTTTACATGCACAGAGCTTTCCAAACATCACAGGTCTCTTCTTCACATGTACAGAGCTATTTAAACCTCACAGGTCTCTTCTTTACGTGTACTGCGCTCTTCAAACCTCACGGGTCTCTTCTTCACATGCACAGAGCTCTCCCAACCTCACAGGTCTCTCCATCAACTGTAGTATCCCATAAGATAAATGAAGTTGGAAATAAACATGTTCATTTCAGTTTGCTCTGCAACTATCACAATGATAAAGCTGTTTAGATGAGTGGGACACAGCTGTACCAAAAACATATACAGCTGTTTCAATAAACCTGCCCTGGGAGGCATTGAAAACATTATTTCTTCACAGGATACAAATAAGTGAAATTGTTACTTTAGTGGTTTCAGAGACTTTCTAATGAAGCCAGTTACTGTACATTGCTAGGTTATAAATATTATTATTAGTGGCATGCTAGGCCGTTCTGCCCCTTTAAACATCCCCATCACAATGTACAAACTGGGACTGGCGGAACCGGTGCCAGGGGGAAGCTGAACTTGATGTTAGGAGGCTGGAGATTCGCCACCCAGAGGCTCTGTCACTAACGCAGACAGGAGCCACACAAAGTGCCACCCAGAGCCGGGAGGGGTCCGCGTATCACACCCCTTCTCCCTGGGGGGAAGGGGCAAACACTCAAAGACAAACACTCGTTTGCATATCCCAACAAAGGAGCTATTAGCACTAATTACAATAATACACCCGAACAAGGGGCTCAGGCCAGCCGCCCCACTGGGGTCATCAATGATGTCCCCACAGGGGTGTTTGTGTCAAAACAAGCACAGAATTAACAGAATTAACCCCTTCCAAGACATTTCCATTTGAACTCTTTCCAGACTCACACTTCTGCCTTTTAACGATTCTATACTGTATAATGCACTTTTTATTTTACTCGTCCTCTTCTCCCCCTCTCACCGTCTCTCTCTCTCCTCCTTCCTGCTGCTGGGGATCTCTCTCCTAATCCTGGACCCAGCCACAGACACACCTGCTCTCGCCCACACCTCCGTCCCTATTTCATGCTGACCAACCTTAAAACTCACCTCTCAAATCATGCATCCCAATAGCCCCGACTCCTGGCTACTGTCCCCCACCCACATCACTGCTACCAATCATGGTAACCAAGCACTGCCATCTACTGCCCCCCACCCACAGTCACTGCTACCAATCATGGTAACCAAGCACTGCCATCTACTGCACTTATTCCCCACCTGCGGTCTCTGTAAATCTCCCATCATACCACTTTAGATTGTAAGCTCCTTGGGACAGGATTTCCTTTCCTATTGTCTGATTTCGGCTGTACTTATTGTATTATAATTCCCGTACTGTATTGTCGTTGTAAAACACACCGAGGGACCCAGACACCTGCGGGGACACTGAGGACCCCAGACACCTGTCGGGGCAGAGACCCACCTGAGGACCCCCGGACACCACACGATCTGGTATCAATCATATGGGGTGTAGGCGGGTGGGTATTAGTGTGTTGTGTTTTTAATGGTTTATTGTGGGTAGCACGCTGTTTTAATATACATTTAATACTAGTGTGAGATGAGCAGGGGTCTCCGGAGCATTTAAAGTCTCGCGTGACCGTGAAGAATAAAATGCATAGAGAACCGGCACCCGCATAACGGGACCTGTATCTCGGAACAGGGGGTCACACGACCTGAAATCAACGCAGTTCTGCTCGGCAGACCCCCTCCTCATCTCACACTATATATTAAATCATCCACGTCGCCGGATTTTCCGCCCGTTTTTTGTGATCTTGCTATCGCAGGTAATCGGCTTTACTGAAACCGTGATTAGCGACGCTAGTAGAAAAACTGTGCAATCAAATGGCCCGGCGGCATTTTTTTTTATGACGGCTTATAATAGCATAGGCCTCAGGATACTTATTCTATCAACTCCTTTCCCTCAGAAAACTATGTATTATGTCTTATTTTATAGAGGCCATAATGTACATAGCGCATCACAGCAGTAATACACGTGACAATCATATAGATAACAAATAATATAAAACACATGAAGGGGAGAAGCGCTTCAGACATAAAGTAACATTTAGAAAAGAGGTCCTTGCTCCGAAGAGCTTACACATCTAATTGGTTGGATTGGATACAGAGACAGTGGAGGGCAGATGTGTAGTTGCGGCTGCAGGGGGCCAAGCTTTATGTATGCGGTGTAAAACTATCACTCATGGAGCTACTCATATGCTTCCTTAAGCAGGTGTGTTTTGAGCTGGGTTTAAGGTGGATAGAGAGGGTGCTGGTCGGTATTGAGGGGAAGGGCATTCCAGAGGTTGCGGGGCAGTCAGTGAGAAAGGTTTAAGGCGGGAGAGGGCTTAGATACAAAGGGGGTAGAGAAGACATCCTTGAGCAGAACGCAATAGCACAGATTGCAATATATGTTACTTTGGGAGAGGTTCAGGGAACCAGGTGATTGGGGGAGTCCAACGAGAGAGCATGGTTAAGTCTTCATTTGGTTCGGCAATAAAAGAAACCAACATTAAGTTATTGGAAGAGTGGACTATACCCGTCCAGCTTCTCCCCTCCGTGATGGAGAGGATGTGGTGAGAAAGCGGTCTGTCCCCAAATGAAAACGAAAATGATCACCACAATATCTGGCTTAGATACACCTTTGAGCCTCTTGGACCATTTGTACGTAACAAGTCATTTGATGCTCGTGCAGGAATACTATGACGTAGTCCACATATCTGCCCCAACATGGGGCAAAGCTGGGAGGCTACGGAACGAAAGGACCCCCCTCTCTCGCCATAAAAATGAGGTGGGGGGAGGTTCTAGTAATGGAACAACTACTGCCCCGTACAATAAGTAACTGTGGGGTCTTGGTTTCAGTATATAATAGGAATCTTTAGATTTAATTCTCACTTAAAAACAATGACAGAAGACCCCCCCAGTGAGGATACTACCCGAGGGGTCTACTACCCCTGTGCCCCTTATCTATTTTGATTGGTATTACTTGTTCACCTCATTCTTTATTATATTTTTTATGCTTTTCTAGGATTAACCCCTTTTTTTCTTCTTCTGCGGCCACCTCCCTTGTGAATGCCCCCCCCCCGTGGAATTGACCCCCCCCTCCCCCAGTGAATTGCCCCCCCCCCCCTCTTAACTCTAAAATTCTTCAAAATAAAATTTTAGAAAAAATTATCTGAATCCTAATAACCTTTTATATACAGCAGGAGACAATGAAAGGTCAGTATTGTTAAGTGTTTTGTGTACTATGAGACATTAAAAGTGGGAAAATAATATTTACAAATGACGTTTAACCCCTCTGCTTCCAGGGGTATTGCAGTTCCCGTGGCAGTGAAGGGTGTAAAGAGGTTTGTGTATGGGGTTCGGGGTGTCACTTTCTTTGTGACGTGCCCAGTGAAACGTTCTGTTTTCCTCCCGGCGCTAATGTCCCACAGGACCGGTTCCTGGGGCTGAAAATGGGTCTATATATAGATTCTGTCGGAGGCGTTAGGCACCATGCGATTAATTCAATTCGGAGATACCGATCCAGATGGGAACATCAGCCCTGGGTTCAGAAGCGGGCGTCAGTCACCCGAGGGGTGGAGTCATCTTCTGAGACACCGCCCTGGGTCAGAGAGCGGGCGTCAGTACCCCGATGGGGGAATCGTCTTCTGAGACCACGCCCTGGGTCAGAGGTCGGGCGTCAGTCACCCGAGGGGGGAAGTTAGTATTCTGAGACACCGCCCTGGGTCAGAGGAGCGGGCAGTCACCCCGAGGGGGGTCGTCTTCTGAGACACCGCCTTAGAGAGTCGGCGGATCAGCACCCCGAGGGGGGGTCCATCTTCTGATCACCGCCCTGGGACAGAGAGCAGTGCGTCAGTCACACCGAGGGGGAGTCGCCTTCTGAGACACCGCCCTGAAGGAAAAAAACCAAGAGTCGCGTCAGTCAACCCCGAGGGGGGAGCCATCTTCTGAGACACCGCCCTGGGACAGAGAGAGCGTCAGTCACCCCGATGGGGGAGTCGCTTCTTGAGACACCGCCCTGAGACAGAGGTCGGGCGTCCAGTCACCCCGAGGGGGAGCCATCTTCTGAGACACCGCCTGGACATAGAGCAGGCGTCAGTCACCCCGAGGGGGAGGGAGTCGTCCTTCTGAGACACCGCCCTGCAGAGTGAGCTGGCGTCAGTCACCACCGAGGGGGAGTCATCTTCTGAGACACCGCCCTGAGACAGAGGTCGGGCGTCACAGGTCACCCCGAGTGGGAGCATCTTCTGAGACACGCCCTGGCAGAGAGCGGGCTTCGTCACCCCAAGGGGGAGTTCTCTTCTGAGAACAGCCGCCCTGGGCAGAGAGCGGGCGTCAGTCACACCAAGCGGGGAGTCATCTTCTGAGACAGCCGCCCTGGACAGAGCGGGCGTCAGTCACCAGAGGAGGGGCGTCGTCTTCTGAGAAACCGCCTGCAGAGTGCGGGCGTCAGTCACCCCGAGGGGGGAGTCATCTCTGAGACACCGCCCTGCAGAGGCGGGCGTCAGCCCCCAGCAGGGGAACCGCTTCAATCCGGGGTCGGCTCCTTGGACGTTGGAGTCATTATCTCCCGTGCCTCAGGCACAAAAAACAAGATTGTAAGCTCTGCGGGCAGGGACCTGTGTCTACAAATGTCTCTGTAAAGCGCTGCGTAAAACTAGCAGCGTCATACAGAACAAAAATTATTTTTCTGAGACGTCAGTATGCGGGAGTCGTATGCGGGCGTCAGTACCCGAGGAGGGAGAGTCGGCTTGAGACGCCGCCCAGGGACAGTAGCCGGCGTTCAGTCACCGAGGGGGGAGTCGGGTTCCGAGAAGCCTGAAAACGATGTGTTCCTGCCTCCGGCAGACAGGGGGTTAACATCCCATGTTCTCTTTAAATCTGAATAAATGCATCGAAAAAATGATCGATAACAGGATAAATTTGTACCCGTTTGTCACCGCACCTCGTTTAATGCAGACCTCTGGGATCTTGGGGCAATAAGGATTGCTTAATGACCTGTTTGGGACAATGACTGTGATCTGCAAAGACAAATCCCTGGATTTTTAACCCCTCGGTGACTTCCAGCAATAGTCGTACGGCAGAGGGAGCGCCCTTCAAATTCACGGAAAATCTCGTTATTTTAGACTTTCCTCCGTCGATAATTCTCCCCAGATAATTCTCTCCCCCAGATAATTCTTCCCCAGATAATTCTCTCCCCCAGATAATTCTCTCCCCCAGATAATTATCTCCCCCAGATAATTCTCTCCCCCAATAATTCTTTCCCCAGATAATTCTCTCCCCAGTAATTCTCCCCCCAGATATCTCCCCAATAATTCTTCCCCCAGATAATTCTCTCCCCAGATAATTCTCCCCCCGATAATTCTCTCCCCAGATAATTCTCCCCCCGATAATTCTCTCCCCCAATAAAAGTCAGGGCGAGATCTGTCATTTACCCTAACCACCCCCGGAAAGCGAAGTTACACCCGGCCGTAAACCCCAGCACAATATATGAAAGGCAGAGCCGGAAACCAAGCCCCCATAAAGCCAGCAGCTAATAGGTGCTAAAGTGTTATCGAGAGGCTGCGATGAGAGAGTACTTAGCTTTTATTAATTGGCTGAAGCCATGCGGCGCAGAGTGCAAAGCCCGAAGGATTCCCAAACATTAGCAGCGCTTCCTAGTATGTGATCAATTAAACCATTACTGGAGAAGCTTCAAAGCACGGGTACCTAAAGGACCATATCCCCAAGCAGCGGGTCAAAGGTTAAGTATGCGCATTGATCTCGAAGATGAGTAGATTTATTCTAGGTTTGAGATCTTTGTAGGGAAATAAAATCGTATTTCAGAGGATGGAATTATAGTGGACAGCGTTTTGCGAACGTCACAGGTCTCTTCTTCCATGTACAGAGATTCCCAAACCTCACAGGTCTCTCTTCACATGTACAGGCTTTTCCAAACCTCACAGGTCTCTTCTTCACGTGTACGAGCTTCCAACCTCACAGGTCTCTTCTTCTTGTACAGAGCTTTCCAAACCTCACAGGTCTCTTCTTCACATGCACAGAGCTTTGCAAACCTCACACTCTCTCTTCACATGTACAGACCTATTAAACCTCACAGGTCTCTTCTTTACGTGTGTACTGCGCTCGTCAAACTCTCACAGGTCTCCTCTTCACATGTACAGAGCTATTTAAAACCTCACAGGTCTCTTCTTTACATGCACAGAGCTTTCCAAACATCAAGGCTCTTCTTCACAGTTACAGAGCTATTTAAACCTCACAGGTCTCTTCTTTACGTGTACTGCGCTCTTCAAACCTCACGGGTTCTTCTTCACATGCACGAGCTCTCCCAACCTCACAGGTCTCTCCATCAACTGTAGTATCCCATAAGATAAATGAAGTTGGAAATAAACATGTTCATTTCAGTTTGCTCTGCAACTATCACAATGATAAAGTGTTTAGATGAGTGGGACACAGCTGTACCAAAAACATATACAGCTGTTTCAATAAACCTGCCCTGGAGGCTTGATTGAAAACATTATTTTACAGGATACAATAAGTGAAATTGTTACTTTAGTGGTTTCAGAGACTTTCTAATGAAGCCAGTTACTGTACATTGCTAGGTTATAAATATTATTATTAGTGGCATGCTAGGCCGTTCTGCCCCTTTAAAATCCCCATCACAATGTACAAACTGGGATGGCGGAACCGGTGCCAGGGGGAAGCTGAACTTGATGTTAGGAGGCTGGAGATTCGCCACCCAGAGGCTCTGTCACTAACGCAGACAGGAGCCACACACGTGCACCCAGAGCCGGGAGGGGTCCGCTATCACACCCCTTCTCCCTGGGGGGAAGGGGCAAACACTCAAAGACAAACACTCGTTTGCATATCCCAAAAAGGAGCTATTAGCACTAATTACAATAATCACCCGAAAAGGGGCTCAGGCCAGCGCCCCACTGGGGTCATCAATGATGTCCCCACCGGGGTGTTTGTGTCAAAACAAGCACAGATAACAGAATTAACCCCTTCCAAGACATTTCCATTTGAACTCTTCCAGACTCACACTCTGCCTTTTAACGATTCTATACTGTATAATGCACTTTTTATTTTACTCGTCCTCTTCTCCCCCTCTCACCGTCTTCTCTCCTCCTTTCCTGCTGCTGGGGATCTCTCTCCTAATCCTGGACCCAGCCACAGACACACTGCTCTCGCCCACACCTCCGTCCCTATTTCATGCTGACCAACCTTAAAACTCACCTCTCAAATCATGCATCCCAATAGCCCCGACTCCTGGCTACTGTCCCCCACCCACAGTCACTGCTACCAACCATGGTAACCAAGCACTGCCATCTACTGCCCCCCACCCACAGTCACTGCTACCAATCATGGTAACCAAGCACTGCCATCTACTGTCCCCCACCCACAGTCACTGCTACCAATCATGGTAACCAAGCTCTGCCATCTACTGCACTTATTCCCTCACCTGCTGTCTCTGTAAATCTCCCATCATACCACTTTAGATTGTAAGCTCCTTGGGACAGGGATTTCCTTTCCTATTGTCTGATTCGGCTGTACTTATTGTATTATAATTCCCTGTACTGTATTGTCTTTGTAAAACACAGAGTACATTGTCGGCATTATATAAATAAAGGCATGCATACCTACACATTTGGAGATTATACCAGGTCTCGGAGAACTCTCTTTCCTCCGGCTAGGAGAGAAAAGAAACCGGATTCCCATTTACATTTTGTATTCTCTGTCATTTGGTTCACGTTCCTACTCTGTGCTCACGGCTCACTCTTTTCTATATCAGCCGTCTCTCTTTCTGAAGCCTCACTCACTCGCTGACACACTGACCGACAGGTGAAGGCTCATACACGTATATATTTACCATCACTGCTCTGCACATCGCCGCCAACCACCTACCCCCCACGCAGAGTATATCATTAGATCCCCCCCAAGCTCACCGTATAAAGCTGCTGACCACGACTTACTTACATCCACACGCCCATTACACTTCCCGTGCCCGCAATAGTTACCTGCTGTACTGAGTGGCACCCGTTCCCCCGCTAGAACAACCCATTATCTTCCTATAGGCTCCTTCCCCTATATCAGTAATGCTCGCTGTCCAATACTACCCATCAACCAAACTCCTCTCTGTTCCCATTGACCACCTGGTTGAGGTTGCCCCCAGTGTCTTGGTTGCCCACTCCAATCTCTGCAACTCCAGACCTGCGGAGAGAAGAAATGGTCCGTTCCCGGGCACACCTACCCCTCAGACAGGAGATTAATATAAAGCATTTAGATGCAAGAATACCGTACCCACAAAGCATCCCAACTAAGGGACTGCCGTTTTGTAAATGTACCCCTGAAAACGTCCTCCTTCTGACTGTGTCGGAGCCCGGGAGGAACCCGGTGCCACTTCCCAGGTACCTGATACCTGCCACTAGTTACCCTGCCCCACACCCATCGGCCTTTATCTGCCCTCTTGAGTTCTATTGCCTACGTGCGGACTGCGGAAACCCCGAAAATGTCCCGTTTTATGACTGCATCGCTCCCGTTTTTCATGAGCGTCACCACTGAGATGTAATATATCCTTTTACCGCTAACTCCCCTCCCTCACCAAAGCTAGTGCCGTAAAGGAAGGAGGGTCCCGGCAATACCCAACGGAAGTCCTTACCACCTTCTATCCAACTCAACGTTGGCATCTATCCATGAGTCACCCAACAAAGCATAACCCAGAGCGAAGTCACGCTACGTTCAACGGCCCCAACCCTGCGTGTGTACCCGTGGCTGAGCAACATTCGGGATATACCCAGAGACTTCAACCCCCCCCCCCTTTTTTGTATATTTATTTATAAAATGTTTTACCAGGCAGCAATACATTGAGAGTTACCTCTCGCTTCCATGTATGCTCCTATATAAGGGGTTCTCAGCTCCAGTCCTCAAGATCCCCCCTAACAAGTCAGGTTTTCAGGATATCTCTGCTTCAGTACAGGTGGCTCAATCAGTGGATCCCAGCTTCAGCACAGGTCGCTCAATCAGTGGCTCAGATTGAGCGACCTGTGCTGAAGCTGGGATAGTCTTAAAACCTGACCTGTTGGGGGGGGCGGGGGGGTACCCTATATATATATAACTGGTGCGGCTGGAGGTTGCCACCCGCTGTCCTCATGATGCCATGTTGGCACGTTGTATCACGCCGGCTGCCGCCCACAGTAGAAGTCTCGAATAACCCGGCCATTCTTTTAGGATGAAAGATAGGAAACGCACCACGGAACCTGTTACTGATCCCACTGAATACAAAGAAACGAGTATGTGAAAATAACCCCGCTGCCCCCGGGAGCCCGACATTGCTCCCCAACCAGCCCGTGGTCAGGACTGTCTCCTGCGTGCGGGAAAAGAGGAGGCCCTCAACTGTGAGGCCCTTTAAGGCCTCTGGAGGGACCTCCCCAAAACCCCGTCCCACCACTCAACCTTAACCTCTTACTACCACAACCCCCACCAGGAACGAGAAAGAGGAGTAAAAAGGGGGGGGGGTGTTCTAGGGGTCTCGGCCTGGTGGTCCTGCGGCCGCTTTGCCAGAAGGGTGGAGGCTCCGTTCATTGCGCTGTATTGGATAGCATAAGTTTGTAACCTTGGAGCTCCATCCCCTCCAGCACGATGGGATCAACTTTGACTTTTTCCCCCCCAAGGTTATATTCTATAACTTACTCCTGTGTCGTTACTCAGTGTCCTGCAAGGTCCTGTCCATACATCACAGGTCAGCTGTCCAGTCTGGGGTCCCTTGTATAAACAGTCTACCTTACTCTGTATTAAATAGCACCCAGAAGAGCTGTTGTGGCTGGCTGGAGCCGCACTGGAGACAGAGGAAGAAGGATGGAGACACTGCTAACATCTCACTTACTCCTGTGACAGTTATACTCGGGGAGACGCCTGCATTCCTCCCTGCTACACACATCCCCCCCTCACCCTGGCAAAGAGCCCCTTCCTACACCTCACAGACACACTGTCTCATGAACAATTGCAATTATATCCATTATGGATTGTCATATAATCCCTTCAGGGAACGCAGCTCTGCAAACACGACTAGGGAAAAAACAACTGGTTCCCGCTTCAGAGCTCACAATTTAATTCTTAAACTGTAGGACGCAGGGAGGTAAACCGGCTATTTGCAAGGAACCTCTATTTAGAAATAGTTTGCCCCCATAGACTTTAATGGGTCCCCCCCCTGTACAGGAAATGAGTTGTCCACATAGACTTTCATGGGACTCCCTTCTGAAGAAAAGAGGGAGATCATCTGCTAAAGAGAGTGATTTAGTCTTAATGAGTCATATTATCTGATAACAAATGAGAGTAATGAGTCGTATGGACTTCCAATGAGTGAGATTTACACCCAATGAGTGAGAATTACACCCAATGAGTGAGATTTACACCCAATGAGTGATGCTAACGTCCAATGAGTGAGGCTGATGGGCCAAGATTCATATCACTGACACGATCCAACTGCTCCTGGCAGAGCCATTCTCCTGGTCGGATAAGGTGGGAGATCTCTTAATCGGGAGGTGAATCTGCGGGTAATTAGATGTTAGGAGGCAGATAAAGGCTGGGCCTTCTCCTGCAGGGTGAGGTTCTGTGTCTTTCCCACACTGTCCCACTTCACCTCTCAACAGCGCACTTTGTATCTCTCGCTCAGACGCTTCATGTAACGTTGTATCTCTCCGTCAGATACTTTATGTGACTGTATCTAAAGGAATTTCACACACAGCCAGGGGCAGAGGGCCAGAAAACCTTTCTAAAACACCGCAGCCTCATCCATCTAAACATTCCCAACCTGCCCCTGCTACACCATGAGCTGCACATGTGGGAACGGACACAGAGATAGATGGTCTGCGGCTCGGGGAGAGGGAGCGAGGCGTCACGGGAGAATGGAGGGGGAAGAGGCCATTGTAAAAGATACATATCTCCCAAAAAAGACACGCAGGTCCAGATATACTAAATGGCGCTAAGATTATGGAAATGGCCTAGCAACATGAAGTAAATCTGTCCCCTACTCCCGTTCTTTCGGCTTTGTATCTCTCAGCAGGCGGCCGGCAAACATTTCTGTGCCACCAAATCCTCACCCATATCAGTGGCCCCTCGAAACATCACACGGACATTTCCTAATAGGAAATATTCCCCCCGGGGAAGAACATTTCGGGAGAAGTTCCCCATGAAGTGAGTGATCAGGACAAAAAACAGGAAGCAACGGTCACGTGAGCACTTAGGGGTCTAGTTACTAAAATCTCCCAGCTGCACAAGCAGGGCTAAAACAGTGCAAAAAACAGCACCAGATTTAGCCAAGAAAAGAAATCCATTTGCAAACCCCCAGAGATTTTTCTTTGATGTTCGGGTGTCATTAATTTGCAATGGTATTGAGGCCGGCAGACTTGAGTATCTATATGTATATCTATATATCAATGCATTGACAAGACGGGGACTTTAAGCTCAGGCACAGCACGGAGACCCCACCAGCCTGTGTGTGAGGCTCGGATGATGGATCTGTGCTTTGCTCTCAGCTCTGGGTCCTGTATGTAAATCAGGGCACATTATGAGCTTAGCAGAGGCCCAGATACCCAGTAACCCTGTGTGTCTCGTGTAATTCCTCAGGCTCCGGACTCCTAAGTAAATAGTCCTGTATTTGTATTTGTTTTTCTTGTGCCTCTGGTCCCCTGCAGGAAGCAGAGGGGAGGGAGCCAGGGCAGACACAGATTCCCATCCCATCTACACAAATAGCAGACACAAAGCAGCCCTCAATGTGCCTGAAACTCCTCACAGCCAGGATCCGCTGGGACATGAGCCACAGATGTCAGGCTTTGCCTGTATGTGCATTTATACTCTGCTGATGCATGCTGCTAATATAATAATAATATATTTATTTCAGAGAGCACTTTACTAACAATGACGCACTAATGTAAGTGCATTAGTGTAACACGCGCACACAGTGATAGCAGTAAGTGTAAGTGCATTAGTGTAACACGCACACACAGTGATAGCAGTAAGTGTAAGTGCATTAGTGTAACACACGCACACAGTGATTGCAGTAAGTGTAAGTGCATTAGTGTAACACACGCACACACAGTGATAGCAGTAAGTGTAAGTGCATTAGTGTAACACGCGCACACAGTGATAGCAGTAAGTGTAAGTGCATTAGTGTAACACACGCACACAGTGATAGCAGTAAGTGTAAGTGCATTAGTGTAACACACGCACACAGTGATAGCAGTAAGTGTAAGTGCATTAGTGTAACACGCGCACACAGTGATAGCAGTAAGTGTAAGTGCATTAGTGTAACACACGCACACAGTGATAGCAGTAAGTGTAAGTGCATTAGTGTAACACACGCACACAGTGATAAGCATTAAGTGTACGTGCATTAGTGTACACACACACACAGTGTAGCAGTAAGTGGTAAGTGCATTATGTAACACCACCACACAGTGATAGCAGTAGTGTAAGTGCATTATGTAACACCGCACACAGTGATAGCAGTATGTAGTCATTAGTGTAACACCGCACGACATGTTGAGCAGTAAGTGTAAGTGCATTAATGTAACACGCGCACACAGTGATAGCAGTAAGTGTAAGTGCATTAGTGTAACACGCGCACACAGTGATAGCAGCAAGTGTAAGTGCATTAGTGTAACACGCGCACACAGTGATAGCAGTAAGTGTAAGTGCATTAGTGTAACACACGCACACAGTGATAGCTGTAAGTGTAAGTGCATTAGTGTAACACACACACACACAGTGATAGCAGTAAGTGTAAGTGCATTAGTGTAACACACGCACACAGTGATAGCAGTAAGTGTAAGTGCATTAGTGTAACACGCACACACAGTGATAGCTGTAAGTGCATTAGTGTAACACACGCACACAGTGATAGCAGTAAGTGTAAGTGCATTAGTGTAACACGCACTTAGGGGGTCATGCACTAAGCAGTGATAAGTGCTTTTAAGGGAGATAAAAAGCCATTATAGCGCGATACTGCCTGCTATGAGATTCACAAAGCAGTGATAAGTGCTTTAAAGTGAGATAAAAGCCTTTATAGCGTGATACTGTCTGCTATGAGATTCACAAAGCAGTGATAAGTGCTTTTAAGTAGCCATTATAGCACGATACTGCACTGTTATCACTGCTTTGTGAATCTCACAGCAGGCAGTATCACGCTATAATGGCTTTTTATCTCCCTTAAAAGCACTTATCACTGCTTAGTGCATAACCCCCACAGTGATAGCAGTAAATGCATTAGTATAACACACGCACACTGTCATAGCAGTGAGTGTATTAGTGTAACACACAATGATAGTGCAAGGGCATTCATGTAACACACACAGTGATAGCAGTAAGTGTAAGAGCATTAGTGTAACGCAGTGATGGCAGTAAGTGTAAGTGCATTAGTGTAACACACACGCTGATGGCAGTAAGTGTAAGTGCATTAGTGTAAGACACACAGTGATGGCAGTAAGTGTAAGTGCATTAGTGTAACACACACAGTGATGGCAGTAAGTGTAAGTGCATTAGTGTAACACACACAGTGATAGCAGTAAGTGTAAGAGCATTAGTGTAACGCAGTGATGGCAGTAAGTGTAAGTGCATTAGTGTAAGACACACAGTGATGGCGATTCAGACATTGTAAGTGCATTAGTGTAACACACACAGTGATGGTCAGTAAGTGTAAGTGCATTAGTGTGTACACCCACAGTGATCAGTAAGTGTAAGAGCATTAGTGTAACGCAGTGATGGCAGTAAGTGTAAGAGCATTAGTGTAACGCAGTGATGGCAGTAAGTGTAAGTGCATTAGTGTAACCACACGTGATGGCAGTAAGTGTAAGGTGAATTAGTGTAACACACCCAGTGATGGCAGTAAGTGTAAGTGCATTATGTACACACAGGGTGATACAGTAAGTGTAAGAGCAGATGTAACGCAGTGATGGCAGTAATTGTAAGAGCATATGTGTACCAGTGATGGCATTAATGTGAGAGAGGCATTAGTGTAACGCAGTGATGCAGTAATGTAAGAGCATTAGTGTAGTACGTGGCAGTGAGGGCAGTAATGGTAAGAGCATTAGTGTAAACGCAGTGATAGCATAAGTGTAAGGCATTAGTGTAACACACACAGTGATAGCAGTAAGTGTAAGTGCATTCGTGTACGCAGTGATAGTCAGTAAGTGTAAAGCATTAGTGTAACGCAGTGATGGCAGTAAGTGTAAGTGCATTAGTGTAACACACACGGTGATAGCAGTAAGTGTAAGAGCATTAGTGTAACGCAGTGATGGCAGTAAGTGTAAGAGCATTAGTGTAACGCAGTGATGGCAGTAAGTGTAAGAGCATTAGTGTAACGCAGTGATAGCAGTAAGTGTAAGAGCATTAGTGTAACGCAGTGATGGCAGTAAGTGTAAGTAGCATTATGTAACCAGTGATAGGCTGTAAGTGTAAGTGCATTAGTGTAACACAGAACGACAGTGATGCAGTAGATAGTGTAAGTGCATTAGTGTAACGCAGTGATAGCAGTAAGTGTAAGTGCATTAGTGTAACACACACAGTGATAGCAGTAAGTGTAAGAGCATTAGTGTAACGCAGTGATGGCAGTAAGTGTAAGAGCATTGTGTAACGCAGTGATAGCAGTAAGTGTAAGTCATTAGTGTAACACACACAGTGATAGCAGTAAGTGTAAGTGCATTAGTGTACACGCAGTGATAGCAGTAAGTGTAAGAGCATTAGTGTAACGCAGTGATGGCAGTAAGTGTAAGTGCATTAGTGTAACACACACGGTGATAGCAGTAAGTGTAAGAGCATTAGTGTAACGCAGTGATGGCAGTAAGTGTAGTGCATTAGTGTAACACACACAGTGATAGCAGTAAGTGTAAGTGCATATAGTGTTAACACACACAGTGATAGCAGTAAGTGTAAGTGCATTATTGTAACGCCGTGATGGCAGTAGTGTAAGTGCATTGTGTAACACACACAGTGATAGCAGTAATGTAGTGCATTAGTGTAACACACACGGTGATAGCAGTAAGTGTTAAGAGCATTAGTGTAACGCAGTGATGGGCAGTAAGTGTAAGTGCATTAGTGTAACACACACAGTGATAGTACATTAAGTGTAAGTGCATTATGTAACACACTAGTGATAGCAGTAAGTGGGAAAGTGCATTAGTGTAACGCGCAGTGAA
>WSYH01000496.1:102185-125261 GCA_036426205.1 Ascaphus truei | reverse complement strand
TTAACCTCAGGCCCGGGGCGTGACTGACCCCTGGCAAGAGGGTATAATATTAACCTCAGGCCGGGGCGTGACTGACCCCTGGCAGACGGGTATACATATTAAACCCAGGCCGGGGGGTGACGACCCCGGCAGAGGTTTACATATTAACCTCAGGCCGGGCGTGACTGACCCTGGCAGAGGTTATACATATTAACCTCAGGCCGGGGGGTGACTGACCCCTGGCAGAGGGTATATATTAACCTCAGGCCGGGGCGTGACTGACCCCTGGCAGAGGTTATACATATTAACCTCAGGCCGGGGCGTGACTGACCCCTGGCAGAGGGTATACGTATTAACCTCAGGCCGGGGCGTGACTGACCCCTGGCAGAGGGTATACATATTAACCTCAGGCCGGGGGGTGACTGACCCTGGCCGAGGGTATACATATTAAACCTCAGCCGGGGGGTGACTGACCCTGGCAGAGGGTATACATATTAACCTCAGGCGGGTGGGTGACTGACCCCTGGCAGCAGGGTATCACATATTAACCTCAGGCCGGGGGTGACTGACCCCTGGCAGAGGGTATACGTATTAACCTCAGGCCGGGGCGGTACTGACCCCTGGCAGAGGGTTACATATAACCTCAGGCCGGGGGTGACTGACCGGCAGAGGGTATACGTTAACCTCAGGCCGGGTGGTGACTGACCACTGGCAGAGGGATACATGTTAACACTCAGAGGCCGGGGGGTGACTGACCCTGGCAGAGGCGTATACATATTAACCTCAGGCCGGGGCTGTGACTGAGACTGGCAGAGGGTATAATATAAGTCAGGACCAGGGTGGATGACACATGCAGAGGGTTATACATATTAACTCAGACGGGGGGTGACTGACCCCTGGCAGAGGGTATACATATTAACCTCCGTGACCCCTCCCCACCGCCACGCCCTGTCACCCCCGACGCCACAGGGGCCGCGGAGAGAGGCCAGGGAGGACGCTGCCCAAACCCTCGCTGGTAAGGAGGGCCGAGTCCCTTCGGTCATGGCGCCCTTTCGCTTAGGGCTCAGGCCTACCTTTTTTGGCGGTATTTTGAGTGGTGCCCGTTAGGTATTCTCTCCATTTCCGTATGTTATCCACAGGGACACCGATGTAAGCCTGGCTATTTTCTGAGCCCCCTAATAAAGAAAGCCCAGAGGCTGGGTGATGGAGGTCGCATGTTGGGGGTGGCGGGGGTCACGTGTTGGGGGTGATGGAGGTCGCGTGTTGGGGGTGGCAGGGGTCACGTGTTGGGGTGTGATGGAGGGTGTGTGTTGGGAGTGACCATCGGTGTTGGGGTGGCAAAGGTCACGTGTTAGGGGTGACGGAAATCGCGTGTTGGAGGGTGACGGGAGGTCGCATGTTGTGGGTGACCATCGTCTGGTGGGGGTGGCGAAGATCGCGTGTTGCGGGTGACGGAGGTTGCATGTTAAGGGTGACGGAGGTCGCCTATAGGGGGTGACGGAGGTCGCGTGTTGGGGGTGACGGAGGTCGGGTTGGGGTGACGGAGTCGGTGTTGGGGGTGACGGAGGGTCGCGTTCGTTTGGGGGGTTACCTGGAGGGTCGACGTTTTTGGGGGTGACGGAGTCAGGGTTGGGGCTGACGGAGGTCGCGTGTTGTCCGACTTGAAGGCAAGGTGTTTGTTGCAGCATTTTTGTTTCCGTTGCCGGGGCCATGAGGGTAAGTAAGTGAAGTGGTGAGCGTGTCCAGAAGGGGAGAAGGTGTTGTGGTGAGGAGGAGTGGTGCCGCGGCCTCGACTGTGGGGGCCCCGGGAAATCTGTCGCAGCCCTGCAAGGAGTGTGATGTGCGTAGTGTGGCGTTAGGGGGTTTGAATTTCCTGAAAAGGTGTCTAAAAATGACCAGCATGGGAAAGGGAAGTGGGTCACAACTGGGAGAGCTGGAGGGTATAGGCCGCGCTATAGTGCAGGTCGACCGCGGCGTTGCCCAAAACAAATGCATTGTCCCCGCCACGAGCGCTTTAGTAAGCGGACAAAGGACGTGGCGACGCGATTTTTCGGAAGCCGGGGATATTTGACTTTTTCAGGGGCTGTCGCCTCATGTGACAGCCCCCTGAAACCAATCAATGCCCCGGTCGCCCGCAACGCCGCCGCAAAGCGAAATACAACTTTGCTAGCGGCGACGGGTGAACGTCATGCATTCGCGTCGCTGGGTAGCTTGGCATTAGGTGCGGCTTAATGCCGTATGCTCAGTGACGCTAGTGGGGTCTATGGTGGGGTTAGACCAGCTGGCAGTGGCCTCTTGTTTAGGGCATGAGGACGGTTCGGCATACCGGTCGCCAGTTGGAGAAAGGTTTGACGCCGTGCTTGAGTATTGGGATTAATTTAAAGGTGAGTTTGTATTCATGCTGGGATGGGTGCGGCGTCCAGCAGCGACTTAGGTTATGTGGTGACAAAGCCATAATGCGGAGAATGTTTGTCTCGTCATGGTTTTCTGATCGGGGAGTTAAGGTAGGAATGTATTATGGGTGATCCCAATGGGCGGCAGAAGAGTGGACAGGGTGTGGGGAAGAAGTTGGGGTTCAGGGGCCAGGGTCGCCGAGAGGGGGACAGATGGGACTGCTGTGCCTGGGCCAGCTGAGTCACGGGCCCCGGGCCACACACCCAGACCACCTGTCAGAAAACAATTACGCTGACGACGCTATCTTATCGTGTTCTTGCTTGGGAGAGCCAATCAGAGCTTCTCTCGTGTGCGGGGTCTTGGTGGCGGGGCTTCCCTCGTGGGCCGGGCCTCCTTAGTGGCGAGTTGGACCTTGCTAATTTAAAGCAGCTGTACAGGTGGGAGTGTGGTCGTGGTGTGGGTGTGTTTTGTTTTGTGTGTTGTCTTGTGTGTGTTTTGTGTGTGTGTATATGTCTCTGTGGGTGTGTGTATGTTTTCTGTGTTTGTGTGTGGTGTGGTGTGTTTTTGTCTTGTGTGTGTGTCTGGTATGGTGTGTGGTGTGTGTGGGTGTGTGTTTGTGTGTTGTTGTTGTGTGTGTGTGTGGTGTGTGTGTGTGTGTGTGTGTGTGTGTGTGGTGGTTGTGTGTGTGTGTGGGGTTGTGTGGGTGTGTGTGTGTGGCTGTGTGTGTCTGTCTCTGTCCCAAAGCTACCTGCCCTTAGCAGCTCCTCCAACGCCCCTCACTGACTGTTTGAAGGCCCCTCTGTGGGCCATCAGCAGTCCCTCCAAGCCCCCCCACGTGCCCTCTGTGGGCCGTCAGCAGTCCCTCCAAGCCCCCCCACGTGCCCTCTGTTTTGCTGTCTGTGGATCCCTTCTTGAACCTCCAGACTCCGCCCTAAAGGTAATCTCCCCCTGGCTCCTAGTCTTGTACACACTGTCCTCCTCAGCCCAACCTCCCCCCCAGGCCCAAACCTTCACCCCCAGGCCCAAACCTTCTCCCCCCCCAGGCACAAACCTTCCCCCGCCCCCAGTGCCAAACCTTCCCCCCCCCAGGCCCAAACCTTACCCCGGCCCATAACTCCCCTCCCCCACGGCCCATCCCTTCTTCTCCCCATAGGCATACCTCCCTCCTAGGCCATACCTCCCCAGGTCCATACCTTCACCCCTCCCCCAAGGCCATACCTCCCCCCAAGGCCCATACCTCCCCCCAAGGCCCATACCTCCCCCCAAGGCCATACCTCCCCACCCTCCTAGTCCCATTTACCTTCCCCCCAGCACTACTTTCCCCTTCCAGCCAAGGCCATTCCTCCCACAGGCCCATACCTCCCCCCAGTCCCACCACCTCCCCCCCCCAAGGCCCATACTCAACCCCTAGTCCCATACCTTCCCCCCCCAGGCCATACTTCTATTTCCCACCTCCCCCCCCAGGCCATACATCCCCCCAAGCGGCATATACCCCCCCCCCCAGGCAACATACCTTCCCCCAGGGCGCATACCTTCCCCACCCCCAAGGGCCCCAGTACCTGCTGGGCGCGTGTGAGGATCACGATAAGCGACACTATTTTGAAATGTATTTTGTTCTTTACTAGTGAATGGCGGATGCTCTGGCCACGTCACGGGTGGCCAATTCAGCCAATGAGGGCGATCCAACTCCCGCGATGATGTACATGGCCGTGCCACCACCCACTGAAGACTTCTAATGGTGAGAACAAATACTGAATATGTGTAATTTTACATTTTCAGGTTTTTGATTGTATTTTCTTTCTATGTTTGTCATTGCCCTTTGACGGCTAATGTATTAATCTGTGCCCTTTAGGGTACAGACAAATACAGTGACAGCAATGCATTTTTTGGCAAATGCTTGTTTGATTTTATTGTTATGTTTTCTATTACTGTTTATTGTTTTGAGTTAATGTTGTATATCTGGATAATAGTAATTTGCCCATTGCGTAGTGTATGTGTTGGGGGGGGTTGTTGGGGGTAGGGCGGTGGTGGTATTAGGGTTATTGTTTTTTAATGTTTCTGGGGTTAGAGGGATTTGCGTTAAGGGGGTAGGTTGCCCATGGGTGGGTGGTTAGGCCTAACGGGTGGGTAGCGGGAGTGTGTTACCCCTTAATTACCATAGCGGTTCGCACCGGTATGGTAGTGATGGGGTTAACCACTCCTGCAACCTTCCCGGCAGGCCTAACCACCACCCTGGGCAACTACCCCTTCATCCACCCCCTCTGCCCCCAATAAACATGCTATTCAGTGTTAGCCCTTTAATTGACTAACCCCTACGGTATGAAGATGTTTTAATAAAACAAATTATACTAAGTTCGTGAGTGTACGTGTGCGTTTAAATATTCCGGTTACGTGACGCGGGACATTTAAACACATAGAGATCTCGGCACCCCATATCTGGGCCTATATTTCGGGAAGAAGGGGGTCCCCGCACCTGAAATCAATTGCGGTTCTGTCCGGAGACCCCTGCCTCACGTACACTAGTTTTACAATTTGAATTAAAACATTGCGATTGCTGTGGCGGGAACGCGCAGGGAGAGGCGGCTCTCTTCTGTGTGCATCTCGCAGCCAGATCGCTACGGGGAGAACTTTGAGAGAGGAGAGATGGTTTGCCGCTTCGCCGAGCGGTTTAGAGGCATTTTCCCTGCCGCAGGGTGGATTCAGGAGTCGTTTCTCAATACCGTGAAAACTCAACTGACAAACCGTGCGGCGGGAACAGGGCCGAACACGTGCGGCGGGGGAGGTGAACGGGCCCGAAAACCGTGCGGCGGGAACGGGCCAAACCGTAACGGCGGGAACAGGCCAAACCGTGCGGCGGGGAAAGGAACAGGCACAAACCGTGCGGCGGGAAGGGGAACAGCCAAAACGTGCTTGGCGGGTAAAGGCCAAATCGTATTGTTGCGGGGCGGGAGGAACAGGCCAAACCGTGCGTCGGGAACAGGCCAAACCGTGCGTCGCCGGAACAGGCCAACACGTGCGGCGGGAACAGGCCAAAACCGTGCGGCGGGAACACAGGCCAAACCGTGACGGGGCGGCGGGAACTAGGCGCAACCGGTGCGGCGGGAAAGGCCAAACCGTGCGGCGGGTGAACAGGGGCAAACTGTGCGGCGGGGAAGGCCAACCGTGCGGCTGGGGGAACAGGCCAAACCGTGCGGAGTGGAACGCAAAACCGTGCGGCGGGGAAACAGGCAAACCGTGCTGCGGAAACAGGCCAAAACCTGCGGCGGGGAAAGGCCGAAACGTGGGGTGGGGGGCAGCCAACGGCGGGGTAAGGCCACGTGCGGCGGGAGGAAACCTTGTGCGGGACGCAAACGGCGGCGGGAACAGGCAAACCGTGTATGTAGCAGCGAACTCATCGAGGCTTCTAGAATAGGCCCCACTGACTTTATAACACAAGTGACAGAGTTAAAAAAAATAAAATTCTCCAAGAGAGACTACGCTGAAAAACTATTAGATTCAGTATTTCAAAAACTCTACATTTGAATGGAAATGATCTCATTGAGGTTAAAAATATAAATAAAAACGATTGTAAATCGGTCGTAGAAAAGACAAGTTAATTGTTCCTTTTATTACTAGTTTTAATATTAATCATATCACGCACAGAAGAGAATAAAAAGATGGGCGTGTATTACTGCGCGGGCCTCATATTTAGGCTCTGAACTTGCGACGATCCTCAGGGAAGTTTTCCGTAAAGCTAAAAATATGAAAAAACTTCACCAAGGGAATTAAATCAGTCACTGATGGAAAAAAACTTCTGGGTCGAAATCCGTCCGGAATCTTCCGTGTAATAAATGTAAGCAGTCCGATATAAAACTGTAATGCGCCGAATGTAGAGTATTCTATTAAACACTATATCATTGCAACATACTAAAGTGCTTTACAGCATACCCCGTTTAAGGACACTCACTTTAAGTGCACTCGGAGTAAGACATATTTTAAGTAGCCCATACCCCTGTGTCGTAAGCTCGCTTTGCGCGTACGGACTTATTCTGCCCTATAAAACCGCCGTAGTAGTGAGCGCTGATTCCCTCCCAAATGGCAAACGGCAGCTCGCGCAGCGCCTATCAGCACGTCCCGAACACGCAATACCGACTCCCTACCTGTACCGAAGCATCGATAGTGGGGAAAAGGTCGTGCTTCAATTTAAGTACATTTTTCCCTTTACATACATGCTCTGGACCCGTTGCATACGTTAATATGCGGGGTATGCCTGTATCTATTAGAGAGCCCATGCAAATCTACAATACGTAGGACCCACACACAAAGGCATGTGTAACGCCTGTGCCCGCAGGCCTGGCCAGTCCCCAGTACTGAGGTGGTAAGGGTTAGTAAAACACGCATCCACAGCAGTGAGGGCGTGCCCGGAGTGTGGTAATGCTGTTGCCGGCCTGGTGAGTAAGGGTAAACGTTTATACTTGCTGAGTCAGTCGGGTGCCAGAGGTCGGAGGGTTAATGTCCAAAGCCAGGTTCAGGTGGCAGGAGAAGGCAGCGTAGTTATGTCCAAAGCCAGTGGTTCAGGGGAAGCGAGAAAGGCAGCGTAGTGATGTCCGAAGCCAGGGGTCAGGGGCAGGAGAAGCAGGTCAGTGATGTCCCAAGCCAGGGTTCAGGGGCAGGAGGGAGAAGGCAGGTAGTGATGTCCGAAGCCAGGGTTCAGGGGAGGAGCAGGCAGCGTAGTGATGTCCGAAAGCCAGGGTTCAGGGGCAGGAGACGGCAGCGTTAGTGATGTCCAAAGCCAGGGGTTCAGGGCAGGAGAAGGCAGAGTAGAAGCAGCGTAGGATGTCCAAGCCAGGGTTCAGGGCAGGAGAAGGGCAGCGTAGTGATGTCCAAAGCAGGGTTCAGGGGCAGGAAGGAGTCGTAGTGATGTCCGAGCCAGGGTTCAGTGTGGGCAGGAGAGGGAAGCGTAGTGATGTCCAAAGCCAGGTGGTCAGGGGCAGGGAGAAGGCAGCGTTAGTGAGTCCAAAGCCAGAGTTCAGGGGCAGGAGAAGTAAGCAGCGTAGTGATGTCCAAAGCCAGGTTCAGGGGCAGGAGAAGGCGGTAGTGATGTCCAAAGCCAGGGTTCAGGGCAGGAGGAGAGCAGCGTAGTGATGTCCCAAAGCCAGGGTTCAGGGAAGGAGAAGGCACGTAGGATGTCCAAAGCCGGGTTCAGGGGCAGGAGAAGGCAGCGTAGTGATGTCCAAAGCCAGGGTTCAGGGGCAGGAGAAGGCGCTGTAGTGATGTCCAAAGCCAGGTGTTCAGGGGCAGGAGAAGCGCAGTAGTGATGTCCCCAAGCCAGGGTTCAGGGGCAGGAGAAGGGCAGCGTAGTGATGTCCAAAGCCAGGGGTTCAGGGCAGGAGAAGGCAGCGTAGTGATGTCCAAAGAGGGTTCAGGGGCGGAGAAGGCGCGAGTGGTCCAAGCGGGTCAGGGGCAGGAGAAGGCAGCGTAGTGATGTCCAAAGCCAGGGTTCAGGGGCAGGAGAAGGCAGCGTAGTGATGTCCAAAGCCAGGGTTCAGGGGCAGGAGAAGGCAGCGTAGTGATGTCCAAAGCCAGGGTTCAGGGGCAGGAGAAGGCAGCGTAGTGATGTTCCAAAAGCAGCCAGGGTTTCAGGGGCAGGAGAAGGCAGCGTAGTGATGTCCAAAGCCCAGGGTTCAGGGGCAGGGAAGGGCAGCGTAGTGATGTCCAAAGCCAGGGTTCAGGGAGGAGAGGAGAGCAGCGTAGTTGATGTCCAAAGCCAGGGTTCAGGGGCAGGAGAAGGCAGCGTAGTGATGTCCAAAGCCAGGGTTTAGGGCAGGAGAAGAGGCGTAGTGATGTCCAAAGTCAGGGGTTCAGGGGCGGAGGAGGCAGTAGTGATGTCCAAGACAGGGTTCAGGGGCAGGAGAAGGCAGCGTAGTGATGTCCAAGAGCCAGGGTTCAGGGTGCAGGAGAATGAGCAGCGTAGTGATGTCCAAGCCAGGGTTCAGGGGCAGGAGAAGGCAGCGTGTAGTGATGTCCAAGCCAGGGTTCAGGGGCAAGGAGAGAGCAGCGAGTGATGTCCAAAGCCAGGGTTCAGGGGAGGAGAAGGCAAGAGTAGTGATGTCCAAGCCAGGGTTCAGGGCAGGGAAGGCAAGACGTAGTGATTGCCCAAAGCCAGGGTTCAGGGGCAGGAGAAGGCGCGTAGTGAGTGTCCAAAGCCAGGGTTCAGGGGCAGGAGAAAGCAGCGTAGTGACATGTCACCCAAACGGATAAACAGGGGCAGGAGCAAGGACAGAGGAGTGTATGTCCAAAGACAGGGTTCAGGGGCAGGAGAAGGCAGCGTAGTCAAAGTCCAAGTTCACACCAAAGGAATCCAAACAGGGGCAGGGACAGGAACCAGCGCTGAAACAGACAAGGGAGCTGGGCATAGACACTGCACACACAGGAGCTACAGGAAGCTCTGCAGAGCAAGTACTGAGAGGACAGACTGGGGTTATATGGGAAGGAGGACCAATAGGAGTGAGGGGTGGAGCAGAGGTTTGTCTGGGTAATTGCAGGGATAGGTCCGTGAGAGCAGAGGAGGAGACAGGGAGGTAATCCAGGGCAATCGCCTGCAACCGACGTTGGGCGGAGCCAGTGCATGGGACGGCTGGTAACTAGATCGGGTGCGCGCGCCTTCTGTAAGGTTGTTATGCGCGCGCACCGACCGTGTGCCTGGGCGTGTGGCGTGCATCGCGGAGGAAGGGCTCGGCACGGGAGGCAGACGGGAAGGAGGAGCGGTCGAGCCAGGTACAGTAAGGGCTGGGGAGGCACGCCGAGGGGCGCATGTCCCTCGATTCGTCACAAGGGATCGGGAGCGTGCGCGTCCAGTGAGGCAGCCTCGCACGTGCCCCGATCGTGTGCCTGGGTGTGCGGACCGTCCGCGGAGGAGCGGCTCGGAGAGGAGGAGGAGAGAGAGTGGGGAAGCGGGGAAGCGGGGCAGCTAGCCGCAGTGGGGCGTGAGGTGACGGGGACACGCTGAGAGGCGCCAGTCCCCCGATCCGTTACAGAGCGTAAAGCACAGGATCCAGGAACACGTTAGGAATATTACATATGTATTTGTGCTGCACAGTGTATCCAGACACGATAAAGAATTGCTTGGTAGTAATCCCAGTTTACTCGAAGGCATTGAGCATGTGACTTTACATAAAAGAGGAGGTAACATTGGTAATTTGCTGGCAAAACAAGAACCGTATTAAATGATACCGTTACATAGCCTCATACCTAGGGATCTCTGCCAGGGCTTTGGCTTGATCTCCTCTGTCTGATTATTTTAGAGTAGTGTTGGAGATTAATTTATTGTCCGGGTGTGTCTAATTCAAATTGGAGACAGAATGATCCGTCCCATTTATAATTTGGATGAGTCCACATTTTGTGCATGAAATGATTGTGAGTATTAAAGATGGCTCCCGGGTGTCCGGCGGATCAGCTGTAACCGCGGATCTG
Source organism: Ascaphus truei (assembly GCA_036426205.1). Lineage (NCBI taxonomy): Eukaryota > Metazoa > Chordata > Amphibia > Anura > Ascaphidae > Ascaphus > Ascaphus truei. The sequence continues at coordinate 115,436 of WSYH01000496.1, read as the reverse complement.
CACTAATACTCTTCATCAGTGTGTACGGAAGTGGCAGGTCCCAAACAGGACAAGGGTATTGGGTCACGTAAGGAAGACCCACCAGGATTCTTGTAGGAACCTAGAGTATTCGGATTAATACCTTGACTCCAGCGAGGGTGGCGAGATTGCGGGGGGGGGGGGGGGAGGCATGCGGGTAGGAGGAGAGGCGACCGGGTCGCCGGACGTCCGCGGCGGCTCCCGACTCAGGGCGCCGCCATCTTGAGTGCGCTCGCGCATGCGCAGTGACGTCCAGAGTGCGGGGGCCATTAGAAGAGCCATGCGCACTAGTGAGGGTGCCCTGCGGCCATTACATGAGGAGCGATGTGGGGGAACTACAGCCCCCAGAAGGCTATGGGACAAAGCCCCACCTGATGCCACACAGCCAATAGGGCTGCAGCAATCCCCTGCTCGCTGATAATGATACAATTTGCGTGTTTGAACCACGCCAGTCTACGGAGGGAGCTGAAGCTGAGAGGTAGTGTCCAGGGATCTGTGCTCCCCTGGACTAGGCCAAGCTTTACCCCCTTAGGCCCCAGGAAGGCCCTGAGACCACTAGATTGTGCTTGCTGCAGGGACAGGCCCTTAGATAGGGACACTGCCCCTGTATCTTGTAGTGAGGGACACAGCGGCATCCTGGCTCTTGGTGGTCTGGGGCCGCCCTACGGAAGAGACTGTACTTGAGGTGGACACCCCACTGGTGATCACTCCATGCGGAAGCACAGGAGTCGCTGATCACCGTTGGGTCCGTGTACCCCCATCGGAGGACGCAGCGCGCCTGGGGGCGGACGCCTCCGGCAGGTACCCCATGCATGACCCCGGCAGGTACCCCATGCATTACCCCGGCAGGTACCCCATGCATGACCCCGGCAGGTACCCCATGCACAAGTGCACCAACATACACTATAGTGGCAGCGCTGACCACATATAAGGGTGAGGGGTTATATCCTTGTGGACACTACAGTGGTTGGGTGCACGAGGGCCCCGTCAGGAACTGTGGGGACTGTGAACAAGTGTGTGGGACACTGAGCGGGTGGTTACGGCCGTGCGAGGCCTGGCGGGTAGGCTGTAACCAGAAGCCATATTATAGTCTGTAGTAAATTGGTTATTTTCTGTTTACTCACGAGTGTGTGTTTATTGTGCAAATATATATTATATATATATGTGTGTGTCCTGTAACAGGTAATTCCACACAGTAGAATCCGTGACAGGTGGAGGCGCTGAAGAACACGTACCAGTTACACCCCAGGCCCCCTGCAGCGGAGGCTCAGACCTCCTGTGAGCCACAGGTATTGCACCACACACAGCGTAGCCACACATCCCTCAAGGGGGTGGGGGAAAGTGCGCTACATATATGTTGTTTGTAAGTTGGTTTTATGTTTGTCTGTAATTGGCACAATCTATAATCATTATAGCAGGGAATATCTGTCCCTTATTAATTGTTCAATTTGATCCTATCTACATTAATTGGCGCTGCAATCTTTTGTGTATATGTATATCCTTTTTTAATTTATTTTTTAATTAACCAATCAAGAAGGGTTCTGACATATAAATTGTAGGTGTTGGCACACCATTACTACTCCCTGATGAAGTGGATACCACCACGAAACGCGTAGGGGTGTCGCTGTGCTGTTTAGAAAGTCGATTTGACCAAAGCGGTGCTCGGCGAAGAGTCTCCAGTCCTCCCACGAAAGAAGAACTGATGGTACAACCGCCATTTCCGCCTCCGTGGAATTAACACGGGGTGATCGGCAGATGACGAGACTCCACGGGTGAAAGACGCTTGCGGTTCAGAAGGCTTCAGGGAACCTGGGCATGTAATACGAGGGCGCTAATACTGGTTCTGCTAAGCGCCATTATTTTATCCCTTCTGCAAGATCACATTGTTTCTTTATACTGAGAAACCTTTTTGTAATATACATAAGTAACATTGCCGAAGGGGCTGAGATTAAAGTCTAATTTTTGCCAAGTCCAGCAGCAGCCTAAATATAAAGATGTACGAGAGATAACACGCAGACAGTGACAGAGTGCAGAGTTTTACAGATAAACGGCAGATGGAATTTAATGTACACAAGTCCTCCATAATGTACCAGAAACGCTTTAGCCAAATATTATTAAAATGATTTAGAAATACATGGCTGTTCAGAGGAAAAATGCCCTGAGGTTATCTCAGATATAAGATAACATACTGTCTGCACAGTGTCAGGCTGCTGCAGGCAGCACAGCAGGAGCGTTTCAGGTGCTGTCCCACTTATTCCTTCATGTAAAAGATTTTACCATGAACGATACATTGATCGTCTCATTCTTAGCATCTTACAGCACTACGCCATGGAGCACTTTCTCTCCTATTTCTACCTTTTATCTCACGCACTATGATAAGCTTGCTTTCACAATATTGTTTTCCAATGCATTGCACTTCCCTCTCGCACTGATGGGATGAAAGTATTTATTTCGATTTTTATTCTCATTCAATGACATTTTATTTGTCACAAAATATAACCACAATATTGGCTTGTACCACTGATAAAATCAAGGTAGATCCCAGCGAGTTTCACGTGTTTGGTGTGAACCAAAAACCATCCCAACTTACACGTGCAACAGATCCCCCGGCAGCCCTAATATCCTCCTTTGTACAGGAGGAATGCTTGCTCTAAAAATATTCCCATTATAGAAACGTTTCCTCACAGCCTCTACATGCTTCTATCTATAGGAGAAATCCCGGGTACACAAACAACTCCTTCTAATAACATCTGAGAGCCCTGGAATAACTTTTCCCCTGGGAGGGATTGTGCCTGTTCTGAGAATCTTTGCAAAGTGCAGAAAGCTGCATCTCTCCTTCTGGAAATAATTTACCAGTGTCTGGAGACGCCAACTCTTCCTGCAAACAGACCGCTCCTGTTCACAGATGTGCCAGTCCACAGAACAGGAACCTGTGTACTGTGATTATATGGATATATGTGGGACGGTATGGGGGTGACCAGGCTATATAATAAAGGTTAAGCCCACTGGTTACCCCTGAAACTGTGGGGTCCCTGGCAGCTACACAGCACTATAAGCCAGGGGCCAGGTATCATTACATGACAAGTTAGTGACCCCTGCTTTCCCACTTTCCATGTCCCCTTTGCCCCAGACTCATGAAACTTGCTGTGTGTAAGTTTTAGGTGAGATATTTGGGTAAGAATACAATTATTTTGTTTGCAGGAGTTCGGGGGCCGGAGCTACCGGTAGTACCTTAATTCTACCCGGTGAGCAGCCATGATTTGCCGATACCCGGGTGGAATTACACCGGGGCTGCCCAGTGTCCCCCAGACTCCTGGTTTTCGAGCCCAGATATCTCAGTCCTATTTCCCTTACAGGCATGAGTCTCCCCAAAGTACCTCATGTATTAAAATATGTTTTCTGTGTTTGATACATTTGTTACAAGGCTCTATGCAGTTTGCCCGGGCATCTGCTTAAAGTGCCAGCAAGTCTGCATAGAGTCCGGAGTTCAAAGAGGAGACGGGATGTTGGGAGGTGTCGGCAGGGCCGCCAACAGAAATCATGGGACAAATTAAAGGAGCAGCCCCCCCCTCCCCCAACCCATAGCGCCCCCCCCAACCCATAGCGCACCTACCACGGAATTATTTTTTTTAGCGCACAACGTTTACTTAACCCCCCCAATACATATAAAAAATACACCCCCCAATACATATAAAACATACACCCCCAATACAAATAAAAATCAGATTGACCTTGTGGATGATCTCAGGTCAGGCCCGGTGGCTGCGGGATGGCCGGTGGCTTTGGGTGGGCCGGTGGTGGTGGCTGCTACTGTGTACTGGGGGGGTGCTGGTGGCTGCTACTGGGGCGGGGGGCGGTTGCTGCAGGAGGGCCGGTGGCTGTGAAGGGGGTGCCATTGCTACAGGGAGGGGGGGGGCGTTAGGCCGGTGGCTGCAGGATGGCTGGGGGTGACCGTGGCTACTCCAGCCCAGGACATAACCTTGGACATCGAGGAGAGCGCAGAGGAATCAGAGGGCGAGAGTGAGGATGGGCCTGTGGTCCCACTTGCAGTAGCCCCAATGGCTACTGATGCCCCTGCTGCGGATATCACGGCTATTGTTACAGCCATGGCTATCGGGGTCATGTGTGAACAGAAATTGCAGCTGATTGCGGCTGCCCAAGGTGTTCAGATGCCCCGACCGCGTCAGGACCCTGACCATCCCCGACCCCCGAGAGTGTCTCACCACAGCTTTACCAAGTTTGTGGATGGCACCGATGATATAGGCGGCTTTTTGAATGTTTTCACGGACCAGTGTGGACTTTTCCATCACTCACCCCAAGACTGGGTGTTACACTTGTCCACACTGTTAACCGGCAGAGCCCTGAAGGCTTTCCAGGGAATCCCGACAGTGGATAGCCACGGCTACAAGCATGTCAAGGCAGTCTTGCTTGATCGATATGCCGTCAATCCCGAGGCTTATTGGGGGCTGTTCCAATCCGGGGAGAAAACTGGCCGGGACACTCACTTGGAATTCGCAGCCCGGTTAGCCAAGCACGGTACCCGGTGGATCGAAGGGTGCATGCCACCAAATACCGGGGACTGCTGGACCTCAGATTCCGGTAGCAGTTTTGGCGGAAGTGTCTGCCTGAAGTCAGAGAATGGGTGATTGACCACAAGCCCAAGACCTACATTGAGGCTGCCAGGATGGCGGACGAGTTTGTGACAACTCGACCGCAGTATGCCAAGCGGGCATCCGCGCCTACAGGGGTAGCCCCGACTCGGGTGCCCAAGGCGGCTGAGGTTGCTCACCCTACGCCGGCCTGGAGGAGCAAACCTCCTGCCGGGGGAAGTGCATCCAAGCCCACAGAATTTGTGCATGAGCGGCGGTGCTACCATTGTCACCGAACCGGGCATCTGAAGCCTGATTGCCTGGATCTGCACTGTTCCAGCAACCCCCCTCAGAGGCAACGTACCCAAACGCCAAAAGCGGTCGCCTACGTGGGACTGGTACCCACAGAGGAACAGCAAGCAGCCATCCACCAGGTACAGCTGAGGACCCAGGCGGCGGTTGCTACACCATCTACAGCCAGCACAGCGGAGGAGACAGGCGGGCATCAAGTTGCAGCAGTCAGGCTGCAGGTCAACGATGTCCGGAGGAAGCATTTGCATCTGGTGACCATCGGAGATCACCAGGCATCCATTCTGATCGACTCCGGTGCTACAATTACTCTGGTGCGACCTGATATGGTTAGCCCAGAGGATCTGCTCAATGGACCAGGGATGTAGGTCACTATGCCAGATGGGGGACCTAGGTCAATCCAGGTCGCCTGGGTGTTTCTCAACTGGGGTGCCAGTCGAGGAGTGAGCGATGTTGGTGTCCTGCCTGGGTTGGATACCAAGGTGCTACTCGAAATGACCTAGGACACCTCATCTGTTCTTTGGCTGAATAAGATGCTCCTGTGGCTGTGGTCACAAGGAGCCAACGTTGGGCACTTGCCCAGGCAGGAGAGCCTTTGGTACCCCTGTCCACTGAGGAAATCACCGTCCCCCTGCATTTGGGACCAACGATTCCTGAGGTCTCTGCGGAGACTGGGCAGCTAAGCCAGACCGAGACTATACTGAGTCCTGACCTCCCTTCCAACATACCTGTTTCCCCATCCCCTGACTTAGTGACTTAGGGTGAGTGGCCGGAGCTGGGTGCACAGTTCAGAGAAGCTGTGCAGTCTGATCCCACCTTAGAGGGCATGAGACTTTCGGGCGTCAGAGTCTGCCTCTGAGGGTGGGTCGGATCGGTATCTCTGGTACCGTGGGCTCTTGTACGTAAAGCATGCTCCTGATGCTCCAGACAGAGTATGGACGAGTAGGAGACTGCTAGTAATACCCAGGGAGTATAGGCAGCAGTTACTGCAGGTAGCCCACTCCATCCCACTAGCGGGACATCAGGGGGTCACCTGCACCAAACCCTGCTTTTGCAGTGTTTCTACTGGCCAGGGGCATCCACGGCAGTGGCAGATTTTGGCCGCTCCTGTGATGCCTGCCAGTGAGTAGGCAAGTCGAGCAACCGTGTGAAGGTCTCCCTGAAGCCACTACCGGTGATCAGTGAACCTTTCCAGAGGATAGCGGTAGACATAGTGGGACCCCTTATGGTCCCTAGCTGGACGGGGAAGCGCTACATCCTCACCGTGTGGATTTTGCAACCAGGTACCCTGAGGCTGTGGCACTTTCATCCACTGAGGCTAGAAAAGTAGCAGAAGCTCTGATAGGGATTTGTACTAGAGTAGGGTTCCCTAGTGAGATTCTGACCGATCATGGGGCACTATTAATGTGTCAGTGTCGCTGGGCTATGTGCGGGGTGGCAGCCCGCCGCACTGCCCCTTACCACTTCCAGACAAACGGACGGTGTGAGCGGTTCATTGGCCCCCTGAAGCAGATGCTGCGAGCCTTTGTAGAAGCTGAACAGAAAGACTGGGAGGCTCAGTTACAGCACTTGCTGTTTGCATACCGAGCGGGACCGCAAGAGTCCACGGATTCTCACCTTTTGAGCTTCTATATGGTCGCAGGCTCCGGGACAACTTGACCTGTTCCGTGAGGAAGGGGAAGGGAAGACTACTGATGCGCCTGTGCTACCGTATGTGGTAGAGCTCAGGGACCGGTTGGAGATGCTCATGGGGTTGGCACAGGCTAACCTGAAGGATGCTCAGACCAAGCAGAAGCGCTGGCATGATAAAAATGCCCGCAGCAGATAGTTTATCTCTGGGCAGCAAGTGCTTGTTCTGAAGCCCACTCAGCAGAACAAACTCATGGCTAAGTGAGGGAAATGAACAAAATCCACACACGTGAGTGATATACTTGACGTAAAAAAGTCTATTACTCTTTATATATATATAATATATATATATTACTATATTATATATATTATAATAATTATATATTATATTATATATATATAGTAATACTATAAAAGGAGGTGACCTTCTTGGAACATTAAAACTGGGAGCAATCATGTACATGGCGGATATGGTCTAGAATAAAAATAAATATGGTCTGACAGCCAGTCCAACCCTACTACCCCCTATATTGCATAACCCTGAATTCTCCCCAGGCTGGCGTCCCACAGAGACTCTAATTTTAAGACGTTAAAGCTGATGGTAGCTGACGACTTTGTTAGATACCGGTAAATTCTACCACTCCAAGCGCTGGAGAAGAAACACAAAATCATAAATATACCAGTGTTTGGTTACCTCCAAATTAACATTACCTGCAATCAGTCTCCAAAGATTCGGCATTCAAAGATTTAACAAATTTTGAAAGACTGTGGTAGGAAAGGATATTACTGTAAAGGGCTGATTTCGGAGATATATCTGGGTCTGGGCGCATTCAGCGGGTTGTTCCCAACATAGCTATATGATCAAATGGGCAGAAGATTTTGAATACAGAGATCGATAGAGAAGACTGGGAAGGACATTTGGGAGGTAGCTGCAAAAACGTCAATCTGCACCACGATCAAAGAGAATATTATAAAATTCTATTTCATTGGTACCTAACCCCGAGCAGGCTGGCTAAGATCTTCCCGGGTTCCCCGGATTTGTGCTGGAGGGGATGCGGGCAAAAGGAGGTATGGTTCATATTTGGTTGGAGTTTGCCCAAAAATATCGTTCTTCTTCAAATTCAGGTATTCTGGGTCATGATACAAAGATTGATCAGAGAGTACTTGGGGGTGGAGGTTGAGGTGGAACCGCTGACCATGGTGCTGGCCAAACCAATAGATGAATTAGGAACGGCAGAAAGTAAGATGATCACTCATGTACTGACAGCTGCCCGCTGTGTTATTGCGGCTGCCTGGAAAAAGGTGAATGCGCCTTCTAGGCAGACTGTCTTACGGAGACTAAGGGAAATAAAGATGATGGAGCTCCTCACAGCACAGTTGAACCAGAAAACTGACAAATTTCACAAAATTTGGGAAATATGGCCAGGAAACTAGGGAAATATATATAAATATATATTATTTATATAAATAAATACAGAAATACCAGACAAATGGGCTCGTCCTACCCCCCCCCCCTTCACCCCTCCCACCCTTCTTTTTCTTCTTTTCTACGTTCTTCTCTTTCCTTTGTTAAGCTCATGAGAGACGCGTGTTATATCAATTATTTTATTTCAGATGACGAACTGTTAATGCTCTTTGTTGTATGGACAATATATTTGTTATGTCTCTCTAAAACAATAAAAATAAATTGAAACAAAAAAAAAAAGTATATTACGTGACCTAATAATTAGGCAAGATGGAGCGTCTGCAGCTGTGGTACCGGGGATGGCCCAGAGCACCCCCTAGAACGTCAGACAAATACACAAAAGACACAGCGCACAACGCTCATAGTGCATTAAAAATATAATAACAATAAATCAATAAGGTAAGTATTGTGCGTACATCAATAAAATTCAATTAGGCATGTTAGGGGTGAGTTACCCATACACCAACACTGTGGACTGGATCAGATGTCATCAGCAGGTACCGAAGCTGTTTCGTGATGCCAGGTTCCAAATCGATCGGTGGGGGGTCTTGGCTGCCTGGGCTGGCCCGTATATGGTTCTCTGACGGATGAACGAGTGCAACTATGTTGTGCAGTTAGATAAGGAGACAGGTAGACATAGAACCTATCACATAAATATGTTAAAAGCGAGTTTTCCGAGTGAGCCATCCGTGCTGGATATCTGTAGCCCACTGGTGGAGGACCCGGCGAGCCAAGCTCTGCCCGATCTCCTAGGGGAGGCCAGGAATGGGGGTACAGTAGAGATAGGTCCCCAGCTTGAGGCACCTGCAGGCACGAGCCATGTTACACCAGTACATGGTCCTGTTCACGGATAAGCCTGGCCGGACCTATATTACTGATCAACCAGTCCACACCGGGACCTCTGCATAAGGCTACGCTTATACTGTAGTGCTGGCGACGGTGACATGAGGCTGCGGTCGATGGCAAAATCAAATCGAGATGAGCTCCAGCGATCGCGACCAAGCCGTCGCTCCGTCACGTCATGCTTACTATAAGCACATGTGATGGTGGCAATGCATTTGTTGTGACGTCATGTTGCTGTCGCCGGCACTATGAGCGAAGCCTAAGAATGCCTATCGGTTATCGGCGGAGGTGAAGAGCAGCATAGAGGAGGAGGTAGAAGAGATGCTGGCCCTAGTGGTAATTGTACCGTCTTTGGGCTTCACCGGTAGTCCTGGTATCTAAGAAGGGCGGGACCACTCTGTTCTGTGTGGACTACCGGCAGCTCAACGCTCAGACGGTGTCAGATGCCTACCCCATGCCCCGCATGGACGAGCTGTTCGATGAGCTCACGGGGGCAAGGTATCTGACTACCATGGATTTGTCAAGGGGGTACTGGCAAATCCCGCTGACCCAGAAGGCGCAGGAGAATTCAGCCTTCATCACTCCGAGTGGCTTATACAATTTTCAGTTATGCCATTCGGGATGAAGAATGCCCCGTCTACCTTCCAACGCCTGGTCAATAGGTTACTGGAAGGCATGCAAAGCTTTACCTGGATGATATAGCTGTGTTAAGCAATTCCTGGGAATCAATCTAGTGCATGTAGCAGCGGTGCTGAAACGGATAGCAAAGCCGGGCTGACACAAACCATCTAAGTGTCTGGTCGGGATGGCAGAGGTACTGTTCCTCGGGCACAGAGTAGGCGGGGGGCATCTCCAGCCTGAGCCGGCTAAGGAATAGGCCATTTTCGAGTGGCCAGTGCCCCGAGCAAAGAAGCAGGTTATGGCTTTCTTAGGCACCGCTGGCTACTGTAGGAAGTTTATTCCCCAGTACAGCGCCCTGGCCAAACCCCTGACTGACCTGACCCAGAAGAAACTCTCGGTTCTGGTAACATGGTCTCCCGCTTGCGAGGAGGTATTCCAGGCTTTGAAGTCTGCCCTGGCTAGTGATCCCACCCTGGCAGCCCTTGACTACAGCAAGCGTCTCGTGGTGCAGGCCTATGCCTCGGACTATGGTGTCGGCACTGTACTGAGCAAGGTAGGCGAGGACGGCGAAGAACCCCCGATCATCTACCTGGGTCACAAGCTGTTGCTTCGGAAAGTGACTTATGCCACCATTGAAAAAGAGTGCCTCGCAATTGTGTGGGCACTGAAGAAGCTCCAGCCCTACCTGTGTGGTAGGGATTTTACTGTTATCACAGATTACAATCCCATGAGTTGGCTGCAGAGGGTGTCGAGGGAGGACGGGAAGTTGCTTCGCTGGAGCCTTGCCCTGCAGGAGTTTGATTTTTCAATTCAGCACAAAAAGGGCAGTGAGCGCGGCAATGCTGATGGACTCTCCCGACAGGACATCCCCAGTAACTAACGTACCTCCAGAGCTTCCAGGCTTGCGGAACCACCGGATGAGGTGGCTGCCCCAGAGCCTTCGTCTTGAGGGGGGAGGTGTGACGGTAAGGGGGTGACCAGGCTATATAATAAAGGTTAAGCCCACTGGTTACCCCTGAAACCGTGGGGTCCCTGGCAGCTACACAGCACTATAAGCCAGGGGCCAGGTATCATTACATGACAAGTTAGTGACCCCTGCTTTTCCACTTTCCATGTCCCCTTTGCCCCAGACTCGTGAAACTTGCTGTGTGTAAGTTTTAGGTGAGATATTTGGGTAAGAATACAATTATTATTTTTTTAGAAGTTCGGGGGCCGGAGCTACTGGTAGCACCTTAATTCTACCCAGCAGGTGCCCTCCCCCCCCCTCACCTTGTATCAAGTGTAAATGACGCTGTGGGGTCATGTGACGTCACGTGTCCCGCTGTGTTATTTGATGCCACATTGCCATAGCAACGCGTCACACCAAGCCATCTGAATCAAGGTAAGTGAGTTACAGAGGCCTCGTGCGATTCCCGCCATTTAATTTAAATGCCTTGGGGAAGAGCGCGGGGCCTCTGTAACTGCCCCACCCCCCAAAAAAAATCTTACTCCTCCCCAGTTTGCGCACCCCTGCAATAGGAGGGAAGCATAGTTCAGAGAAAGAGAAGAGCTAGAGCAAGAGGTTATTCTCTGACGCCGGGGGGGGGGGGGGGGGGCTGCTCAGGGGAAATGTGTGGGAGTACTTCATCACAGAGAGGGTGGTGGATAGGGGGAACCGCCTCCCAGCCGAGGTGGTACTCAAGAGAATTCCAGAAATAGGCGAAAGTCTTACTATGAAAGCAAGCCAATGATGCGAGATCAGGGGCAGAGACTGGCAGCCCATGTGGGTCAAGTGGCTATCTGCCATCAACTTCTACGTTTCTAGCAACAAATGAATGCAAAATAGCTATGTCCTATTCAACATATCCGCAAATATATTTGGAAATGACCCCAGCTCAGGGCACAGGTGGAGAAGAGCAGGACCCCTGGCGCTGTGTGTCACTATGACGTATGTGAGCTCTGGGGCTATTCTTACTGCTCTGCCAGAAATAAATACCCCACATAGCTGAGAACAGGAGGGGAGGGAGCGAGACCCGTACAGCATCAATCCAGCCGTGTAACCCAAGCACAGCAAGAATATGGCAGCCAGGGGAACGATGTATCACACTCACAGACTGGGGGGTCTGTCTGTCAATTTAACAACTATCAATAACTCCTTCCAAATGTTCCTTCATTGCTGTAAATTCCGGTTAGCGAGCGCGTCTGCAGAGCGGTGGGGAGCTGCCTGCACAAAGTCGCGGCACTGCGGCCGCTTTCAAAATATCTCTACATTTATTATCATTTGAGCCAAAGCGATTTGTTTTTTAGAAGTATAATGTGTGTTATGAAAACAGAAAAGTGTATCTCAAATACACGAATAAGAAAGTGAGATTATACGTTTGGAAATACGAAAGCAGGGACGCTCGGGGTAGGAACAAATAACGGTGCAGAACGTTCCTTGATAACCAAGTCTAATGTAGCAATGGGAATATTTGGGAGGGGTCACCTGACGTCCGTGAGTTAATGGGAATATTTGGGAGGGGTCACCTGATGTCCGTGAGTTAATGGGAATATTTGGAAGTGGTCACCTGACGTTCGTGAGTTAATGGGAATATTTGGGAGGGGTCACCTGACATCCTAAATTCATTGGAAACCGGGACGCTGGGACGCCAGGAAACCGGGCGCTGGGACGCCAGGAAACCGGGGCGCTGGGACGCCAGGAAACCGGGGCGCTGGGACGCCAGGAAACCGGGATGCTGGGACTCCAGGAAACCGGGGCTCTTGGATGCCAGAAAACCGGGGCGCTGGGATGCCAGGAAACTGGGACGCTGGGACGCCAGGAAACCGGGACGCTGGGACGCCAGGAAACCGGGACGCTGCGGTGCCAGGAAACCGGGGCGCTGGGACGCCAGGACATCGGGGCGCTGGGACGCCAGGAGATCGGGGCGCTGGGACGCCAGGAAACTGGGACGCTGGGACGCCAGGGCTCTTGATGCTAGGAAACTGGGACGCCGGGAAACTGGGGAGCTGGGATGCCAGGAATCTGGGGTGCTGGGACACAATGAGACCAGCACAACGACGTGCTGGTACATCATGAAACTTGGGATCTGGGAAGCCAGGAGACCGGGACACCAGGGCGCTGAGATGTCAGGAAACCGTGGCACTGGGGCGACGAGACCGAGACACCGGGCCGCTGGGATGCCAGGAAACCGGGGAGCTGGGATGCCAGGAAATTGGGACGCCGGGAAACCAGGGCGCTGGGGCGACGAGACCGAGACACCGGGGTGCTGGGATACCGGGAAACCGGGGCGCTGGGACGCCAGGAAACTGGGACGCCGGGAAACCAGGGCGCTGGGGCGACGAGACCGTGACACCGGGGTGCTGGGATACCAGGAAACCGGGGCGCTGGGACGCCGGAAAACTGGGACGCCGGGAAACCAGGGCGCTGAGACGTCAGGAAACCGGGGCGCTGGGGCGACGAGACCGAGACACCGGGGCGCTGGGAAACCGGGAAACCGGGGCGCTGGGACGCCAGGAAACCGGGCGCTGGGACGCCAGGAAACCGGGACGCTGGGATGCCAGGAAACCGGGGCGCTGGGGATGCCAGGAAACCGGGGCGCTGAGACGCCAGGAAACTGGGACGCCGGGAAACCAGGGCGCTGGGACGCCAGGAAACCGGGGCGCTGGGGCGACGAGACCGGGGCGCTGGGACTCCAGGAAACCGGGGCGCTGGGACTCCAGGAAACCGGGGCGCTGGGATGCCAGGAAACCGGGGCGCTGGGACGCCAGGAAACCGGGGCGCTGGGACGCCAGGAAACC
>WSYH01000496.1:72478-102176 GCA_036426205.1 Ascaphus truei | reverse complement strand
CCGGGCCTGTGGACGTCAGAAACCGGGTGGGCGTGGACGCCAGAAACTGGGGCTACGAGACCGAGACCGGGGCACTGGGACGCCAGGACCCGTGGTGCTGGGCACGGCCAGGAACCGGACGTCTGGACTGCCTAGGAAACTGAGACGTCAGGAAACCGGGGCCTGGGCGACTAGACCCGAACACCTGGTTGGCCGCTGTGACTCCAGGAAACCGGGGCGCTGGGACGCCAGGAAACCGGGGCGCTGGGACGCCAGGAAACCGGGGCGCTGGGACGCCAGGAAACCGGGGCGCTGGGACGCCAGGAAACCGGGACACCGGGGTGCTGGAAGTTAGAGCCAAACAGAAGAAAGATCTTATAACCCAAATTCTTTCCCGTGTACAAACGCTTTGCAGCGCTTTGCACGTCCGGCTGCTGACAGCTTTATTCTGTATTTACAATAAAACTGATAACACTTTTACACGTCTCCTCAGATTGTTGTGTTTGAATATCTGTACTTATTTATTTATTTATTGTGCGGGTTAACGCCTTCAGCGCAGTGCGTTCTAAAGATATATGTTTCTATACGAGCCGATGGCACTGTACAATACATAACGCCAGCTGATTGGTGATGTCGGTGTTCCTGGCGGTTTATCACCGGGACGCCGCACACACATCTTGCTGCTCGCACGGAGCCGGCTGTGTGCTTTGTGCTTCGGCTTGTCATGTATATAGAATATCACGGGCACAAAGTGGGCGATAACGTTACAGTTAAGGTAACCTGGGAGGTTTTTCTCTTGTTAATTGCTTTTCAGCTGTTAGGAACGCTGTGCTGCTTTGTAGAGCAGCTAATAACTGGTGTTAAAGCAGCAATGCTACTTTCCAACTTTGTATTTTATATACTTAAAGCGTGCGGCAATGTATCATTCTACATTCTTACCTACGCTGGCAATCGTTTGGGGCTCCGGTTATAAATCTGTACAAATCCTGATTGTGTGCCTAACATAATGGCTGCTTCAGTCACTGTTACGCAGCAGCTACAATGTATCCTGATATTACTAAGGTAACATTATCTATGGTTACAGTTTGCAACTAAAACTGCTGGGAACATTTGCAACAAATTATCACCAACAGTAAGGTGTTGCAAAGATCTTGCACTGCTGGGAAGGTGTGCTAAAGCCTGTTATATAAATTAAAAGATGCTTTGAAACACATTAAAAATGGCATTAGGCGTTAAATAATAAATATATAAGAACAGCCACTATTATCTAATACTACAGAACTGATTTATTTAAAAAAAAAAAAAAAAAGATTTCACGTTTTGCGGCTTTAAAATCCTTTCCCACGCTGATCTTTACAAACATTAACCCCTCGCAGTATTTATATACATTGCACCTAATTATTGTGCTGAATGAGGATCTCCGAATCTGCATGCGCCAATTTGCTCATTCCAATGCATGTGATTAAAAGACCGGTCCCGCGCTCTCATTGTGTAATAAATCAAACCGGAAACCTTCAGCAGATCGCCCCGATAAAACCCCCAGCGAAACCTCCAGCAATGTGCCGCCGTTCTCGCGTCTGGACCCATTTCTTTTTGTTTGTTAACGACCACTAACGCCTTAAAGAGCGTAAAACAGGAGCGGCCAACTCCAGTCCTCAAGGGCCACCAACAGGTCAGGTTTTCAGGATATCTCTGCTTCAGCACAGGTGGCTCGGAGTCAAAGACTGAGCCACTGATTGAGCCTCCTATGGTGAAACAGGGATATCCTGAAAACCTGACCTGTTAGTGGCCCTCGAGGACTGTGGTTGCCCCACCCCGGGGTATAATCCCCAGCTTCGCACGTGCAAGGGAAGGACGAGTAAATAAGTGGGGTGCGCTCCTTAGGAGATACGTTTCCCCGGCAGGTGAATGTAGCATGTGGTTTGTTGCGATTTAACCCTTCGTGTCAGAGCAACGAGGCGTTGCCGGCGATTCTGGCAGTGAAAGGGTTTATCCGCTGGGATGTAACTGGCTTTTTGAAAACTTCCACAAAAAAAAAGGAACCAGTTGGGGTTTTTTTGTAACAATTTCCTCAGCAAATAACCCTATAACGGCTCGTCTGTATCCGGCAGGTATATTCCCGGGCCGGTGAGGCGGTGATTGGGTCCGGCGCACAGTAACGGGGCAGTTAGGTTAGGGGTGCACACTGACTGAGCCACCTGTGCTGAAGCTGGGATATCCTGAAAACCTGACCTGTTGGGGGGGACTGGAGTTGTGCACCCCTGGGTTAGGTGATGAGCTGCAGTTAAAGGCGTTTTGCAAAGCTGACCTGTGACCCCCAGGAAGCCCCCCGGGAAAGGGCCTTCAGGTGACATTTGCCTCTGTCCGTCCTCACTCCATATCGCAAGAATGTTTTCTTAATAGACTTTCATGGCATGCCCTTCATCAACAAAGTATCTTTCCATACAGTGGGGCCCCCCTATGCCAGGGAGAATCTGACCCGCGGGCGTTATTGGGATCCGCCTCTGTAATACAGGATTTGTCTCTGCGGATTTTCCAATAAACATTGAGTCGGGCTGGTGCGCTCTGCGGGATTGCGCACGGGATGCACACGGGACATACATGGGGCGGGATGCACACGGAACGGGATGCACACGGGATGCACACGGGACACACATAGGATACACACGGGATGGGATGCCCATGGGACACACATGGGGCGGGATGCACACAGAACACACACGGGACACACGTGAGGCGGGATGCACACAGAACACACACGGGACACACGTGGGGCGGGATGCACACGGAACACACATAGGATGCACACGGGGCGGGACGCACATGGGACGTACATAGGAGGCGCACGGGATGCCTGGATAAACTGGCTGATAGGTGGGTTTATACTTAATGGCTGCTCACATTTACATGCGTGTGCATACGTGTGTTTGTTGACTGGCAGCGGTCCTGCTGCATACATGTAGCATTTCCTGTACATACAGCTTTGCTGAGCCTATATGTGGTCTGCAGTGTCTTTCCCATGTACATGTGGCTTTGCAGGCGGTAACATGGCCGACCCGCTCCCTCCTCCACATGTATGGTTACTGTAATCCCCAAATCTTGACACGTCTGGCCCGAGCCTTGGGCTGCGCCTGTTCGGACCTCTCAATTAAAGCTGCGTTTCCTCTCCCCCTGATCTGCTAATTGCCCCCTCGCCCCCGTCCCAAATATATCTGCCATCTGCTTTCACTCGGCAGCTCTGAGGATGCTGCAGTCCGTGGTGCAGACTGGGACCAGCGGTGCATCAGGCTCTCTACTGTACGTCTGATTAATTACCGTGTGTAAACACAGATACACAGCGACTCGGCCAATTATCAGCGCACAAAGCGGCTTCCCCAGGCGGGCGACGCTTCTCCCAGCTGGGCCTCCGCATTAATGGCAGCAGTGGCTGGAGTATTACTCAGGGCACATGTGCTGGGAGTTTCCGAGGAGGGAAGAAAGCGCTCAATCGTTCCCCGTCTCTCCCTAATAAGCAGTGTGAAGCATTCCTGCACAGTCACAGGAGCTGGGGATATTGGGGAAGATGAAACCAACAAGCGCGGCGATAATATGTAACGGTTACAAATCACCCACATGGGGCCACACGGGGCCACACAGGGTGGTCTCCACTTCCCGTACACGGTACATAGGACATTGACACGCAGATTATGGGAATATACGGCGTGGTATGCACAGACTTCGAGCGCGCCAGCGCAGACTTCGAGCGCAGAGCGCGCCAGCACAGACTTCGAGCGCAGAGCGCGCCAGCACAGACTTCGAGCGCAGAGCGGCGCCATCAAACTTTCGAGCGCACCAGCGCACTTTTTTCCGGAAGCCTCTTAAAAACATTCTGTAATCTGTGAGTAGGGTTACTCTGGCTCCTACACTTCTGTACCCCCGGGCTGTGCTGAAAAGATGGGACAGGCGTGCGCTTATAGGATCCATGTTAAAATGGACAAGAAGCAAAAAGTGGCAGCGTGTGTGCTCATTTGCATGTCATTACCCAGAATCCCTGGCTGCAAAGGAAGCATTGCATGCTAAGAAATAATGGGGAAGAGCAGGTTTCAGACCTGGCGAGACGTGGACACTGCCCACACTTGGTACCTGTACTTGCTGCGCACTGCGCAGCGGTGGAGATTTTTGCCACTTTTTTTACTCATCAACATTCTTGGTGTCGGGCAGAATAATCCGAAATCATTCCCATCACCTGCGCCGGACTGCGCCGGGCTCGCCGGGGGCGAGTTAGGAAAGCCAAGCATTCACAATACTACAGAAGAATCATTTATCAAAGCCTCCTGGCTGCAAAATGTGTGCAAAAATTCTGTGGCCAATGTATTCAATGAAAACCTCATTAATTTCACTAGTTCCGGTTAATAGGATCCATTTGGTACAAGGTTTGTCCCCTGTCTGCACCGGGAGACTGTGAAATGGGGATGGGCTGAGCGAGGAGGGGGGGGGGGCGCTGAGTGGGGATGGGGGAATGAGGACAGAGGGGGGCTGAGCGGGGAAGGGGGGTGAGGATGGGAAGGAGGATGAGCAGGGACGGGGGAGATGAGAGGGAGTAGGCTTCGTGTGGGAGGAGCTTATTAGCGGGGTAGGGTGGCTGAGTCATGGGTATCTGCGGGTAAGGGCGAGTGAGTCGGGGAGGCGGGGGGTGAGCGGGGGATGGGGGATGAGTGGGAGGGGGGCTGAACGGGAGGGGACTGAGCGGGGAAGGGGGGATGATGTGGATGGGGAGATGAGCGGAGGGGGAGGGGAGATGAGCGGGCAGGGGGGGAGATGAGCGGGGAGGGGGGGCTTGTGCAGTAGGGGGGGGTGAGCGGGAGAGGGTGAGGGCGGGAGGGGGGTGGACGGGAGGCGGGGCTGAGCAGGTAGGGGGGGTGAGCGGGGAAGGGGGATGGTGTGGATGGGGAGGGGGGGGGATGAGCGGGGAGGGAAGGAATGACGGTGGAGGAGGGGGGGATGAGCGGGGGGGGGGAGGGAGGGGGAGGGGGGGTGTGAATGGGGAGGGGGTTCATCTCACACACCAACCAGCTCTGTTTCCGTCTGTCAGTGGAAAAATAAATCCGAAGTGAAGTGAACAAGCAATAATCAATACACAGACATATAAATAATTATACTTAGTAAAACACCTCCAGTCTGCCCGGTGTCCTGGCCTGGGAAGCCGTGCCTGGGAAGCCGTGGCCTGTGGACGTCGGGGCAGACACGGTTGTGAGCACGGTGGGCATTCTCCCCTGATAATTAGGTGAGTCCTATTGTGAGTTATGGGATAGATAGGGCCTCATGCGAGAGATCACGCAATTTAAAATCTGCCATTTTCCGGAGAAAATCGCGCAAAAAACAGTTAAAAGATCGGGTAGTAAAACGCGGCATTTTTTTTTTTCTATTTGAAAATCTCGCCGCGCGGCTGGCAGAAACTACAATCTCGCCAGTCTGAAAATATCCAAATTCAGAAAGCGCCGCTCAGCCATCTACGGCTGTTTTTGGCGGCGTTTTCTTCAATTTCCTCCGCCAACTAAAGTGGGCAAGAAGCAGGAGCTCACCGGCTATAGGGAAAAAAAAAAAATGCGCGATTTTTTTTTTTTTTCTCCCTTTCAGCTGCGCGCATCTCCTCATTTACAATTCTCCCACATGCAGTAATGCTAAAAATAGCGGATTTCGCCCATTTCTGCATATGGAAAATAAACTCTCCATTAAACTACTTTTTATTTTTATTCCCCTCTCCAATTTTAAATAGCGCTGCCCTCTGCATGAGGCCCTTAGTGACAAACACAGGGTAATGGTGATATCCGTTATGGCTGCAACTCTGATTAAGATGAAGACATTTGTGCCTATAATCCATTACACAAACACACTGACACACACTGCTACTCTGATTCCCAAACACCACTGACACATACTGCTCTGCATTGTCACACGTAAAGGGGGCCGTTAGGGTAGGGGAGCACAATGCACGGAGCCACCGTGCTGAAAGCTGGGATATCTGAAAACCTGACCGTTGGGGGGGACTGAGTTGTGCACCCTGGGTAGGTGATGAGGCGCTGCAGTTAAAGGCGTTTTGCAAAGCTGACCTGTGACCCCCAGGAAGCCCCCGGGAAAGGGCCTTCAGGTGACATTTGCCTCTGTCCGTCCTCACTCATATCGCAAGGAATGTTTTCTTAATAGACTTTCATGGCATGCCCTTTCAACAAAGTATCTTTCCATACAAGTGGGGCCCCTATGCCAGGGAGAATCTGACCCTCGCGGCGTTATTGGGATCCGCCTCTGTAATACAGGATTTGTCTCTGCGGATTTTCCAAAAACATTGAGTCGGGCTGGTGCGCTCTGCGGGATTGCGCACGGGAGGACACGGAGCATACTGGGGCGGGATGCACGGAACGGGATGCACACGGATGCACACGGGACACACATAGGATACCACACGGGATGGGATGACATGGACACACATGGGGCGGGATTCAACACGAACACCACACGGGACAACGTGCGGCGGATGCACACAGAACACACACGGGACACACACGTGGGGCGGGATGCACACGGACACACATAGGTATGCACACGGGGCGGGACGCACATGGGACGTACATAGGAGGCGCACGGATGCCTGGATAACTGGCTGATAGGTGGGTTATACTTAATGGCTGCTCACATTTACATGCGTGTGCATACGTGTGTTTGTTCACTGGCAGCGGTCTGCTGCATACATGTAGCATTTCCTGACATAAAGCTTTGCTGAGCCTATAGTGGTCGGCAGTGTGCTTTCCCATGTACATGTGGCTTTGGCGACGGGCGGTAACATGGCCGACCCGCTCCTCCTCCACATGTAGGTTACTGTTAATCCCCAAATCTTGACCGGCTGGCCGAGCCTTGGGCTGCGCCTGTTGGACCTCTCAATTAAAGCTGCGTTTCCTTCCTCTCCCCTGATCTGCTAATTGCCCGTCGCCCCCGTCCCAAATATATCTGCCATCTGCTTTCCACTCGGCAGCTCTGAGGATGCTGCAGTCCGTGGTGCAGACTGGGACCAGCGGTGCATCAGGTCTCTCTGTACGTCTATCGATTAATTACCGTTGTGTAACACAGATACACCAGCGACGCGCCAATTATCAGCGCACAAAGCGGCTTCCCAGGGCGGCGAACGCTTCTCCCAGCTGGGCCTCCGCATAATGGCAGCAGTGGCTGGAGTATTACTCAGGGCACATGTGCTGGGAGTTTCCGAGGAGGGAAGAAGAAAGGCTCAATCGTTCCCCGCTCTCTCCCTAATAAGCAGTGTGAAGCATTTCCTGCACAGTCACGGAGCTGGGGATAGGGGGAAGAGATGAAACCAACAAGCGCGGCGATAATATGTAACGGTTACAAATACACAAGGGGGCCACACGGGGCCACACAGGGTGGTCTCCACTTCCCGTACACCGGTAATAGGACATTGACCACGAGATTATGGGAATAATAACGGCGTGGTATGCACAGAACTTCGAGCGCGGCCAGGCCAGACTTTAGCGCAGAGCGCGCCAGCGCGACTTGACGCGCTAGCAGCAGAGGCCTCCAGCACAGACTTCGACGCTGAGCGCGCCAGACAGACTTCGAGCCGCAGAGCGCGCCAGCACAGAACTTTCGAGCGCAGAGCGGCCAGCACAGACTTTCGAGCGCACCAGCGCAGCTTTTCGGAAGCCTCTTAAAAACATTTCTGTAATCTGTGGAGGTACTGGCTTACACTTCTGTACCTGGCTGTGCTGAAAAAAAAGATGGGACAGGCGTGCGCTTATAGGGATCCATGTTAAAATGGACAAGAAGCAAAAAGTGGCAGCGTGTGTGCTCAGTTGCATGTCATTACCCAGAATCCCTGGCTGCAAAGGAAGCATTGCATGCTAAGAAATAATGGGGAAGAGCAGGGTTGCAGACCTGGCTGAGACGTGGGACACTGCCCACACGTGGTACCTGTACTTGCTGCGCACTGCGCAGCGGTGGAGATTTTGCCACTTTTTTACTCATCAGAACATTCTTTGTGTCGGGCAGAAATAATCCGGAAATCTTCCATCACCTGCGCCGGACTGCGCCGGGCTGCGCCGGGGGCGAGTTAGGAAAGCCAAGCATTCACTAATACTACAGAATAGATCATTTATCAAAGCCTCCTGGCTGCAAAATGGGTGCAAAAATTCTGTGCCATATGTATTCAATAGAAAACCTCATTAATTTCACTAGTTCCGGTTAATAGGATCCATTTGGTACAAGGTTTTGTCCCCGGTTCTGCAGCCGGGAGACTGTGAAATTGGGGATGGGGCTGAGCAGGAGGGGGGGGGGGCGCTGATGGGAGGAGGGATGAGGACAGAGGGGGGCTGAGCGGGGAAGGGGGGGTGGGGTGAGGATGGGAAGGAGGATGAGCCAGGGACGGGGGGATGAGAGCGGAGGTAGGCTGCCGTGGGAGGTGGGCGAGTGTAGCGGGGTAGGGGGCTGAGCATGGGATCTGCGGGTAAGGGCGATGAGCGGGGAGGGGGGGGGGATGAGCGGGGATGGGGGATGAGTGGGGAGGGGGGCTGAACGGGGAGGGGACTGAGCGGGGAAGGGGGATGAGTGTGGATGGGGAGATGAGCGGGCAGGGGGAGGAGATGAGCGGGCAGGGGGGGAGATGAGCGGGGAGGGGGGGCTCTGTGCAGGTAAGGGGGGGTGAGTGGGAGAGGGGTGGGGGCGGGAGGGGGGTGAGAGGGGAGGCGGGGCTGAGAGGTAGGGGGGGTGGAGCGGGAGAGGGGGGATGGTGTGGATGGAGGGGAGGGGGGGGGGAGAGCGGGGAGGGAAGGTGAGCGGGAGAGAGGGGATGAGCGGGAGAGGGAGGGGGATGAGCGGGAGGGGGGGGGAATGGGGAGGGGGGTTCATCCTCACACAAAACAGCTCTGTTTCCGAATCTGTGGTGGAAAAAATAAATCCGAAGTGAGTGAACAAGCAAATATTTCAATAACACAGACATATGAAGATAATATACTTAGGAAAACACTCCAGTCGCGGCCTGGGATTCGTGGCCTGGGAAGCCGTGGCTGGGAAGCCGTGGCGTCTGTGACGTCGGGGCAGACATGTGTGTGAGCACAGGTGGGCATTCTCCCCTGATAATTAGGTGAGTCTATTGTGGTTATGGGATGAGATAGGGCCTCATGCAGAAGCACGCAATTTAAAATCTCGCCATTTTCCGGAGAAAATCGCGCAAAAAACAGCTGAAAATGGCGAGGTAGAAAACGCGCATTTTGTTTTTCTATTTGAAAATCTCGCCGCGCGGCTGGCGAGAAACTACATCTCGCCAGTCTTGAAAATATCCAAATTCAGAAAGGCGCGCTCGCCATCTACGGCTGTTTTTTGGCGCGATTTTCTTCAATTTCTCCGCCAACTAAAGTTGGCAAGAAGAAGGAGCTCACCGGCTATAGGGAAAAAAAAAATGCGCGATTTTTTTTCTCCCTTTCAGCTCGCGCGCATCTCCTCATTTACAATTTCCCACATGCAGTAATGCTAAAAATAGCGGATTTCGCCCATTTCTGCATATGGAGAATAAAACTCTCCATTAAACAACTTTTTATTCCCCTCTCCAATTTTAAATAGCGCTGCCTCTGCATGAGGCCCTTAGTGACACAACACAGGGTAATGTGGTATATCCGTTATGGCTGCAAATGTGGTTAAGATGAAGACATTTGTGCCTATAAATCCATTACACAAACACCACTGACACACTGCTACTGCAGTCACACCAAACCACTGACACATACTGCTCTGCATGTCACACAAACACACTGACACACTGCTCTGCACGTCACACAACACACAAAAACACTGAACATTCTGTCTGCATGTCACACTTGCTCTCCTATCACACTGACACATACTGCTCTGTCACACAAACACGGACACCTACTGCTATGCATGTCACACAAACACTGACACATACTACTCTGCATGTCACACAAACACACTGACACATACTGCTCTGCATGTCACACAAACACACTGACACACTGCTCTACATGTCACACTGACACACTGCTCTACATGTCACACAAACACACAAACACACTGAAATACTGCTCTGCATGTCACACAAACACTGACACATACTGCTCTGCATGTCACACAAACACACTGGACACTACTGCCTCTGCAATGTCACCACAAACACCCATGCACGCTGTTACATGTCACACTGACACACTGCTCTACATGTCACACAAACACACAAACACACTGACATACTGCTCTGCATGTCACACAAACACACTGACACACTGACACATACTGCTTTACATGTCACACAAACACACTGACACATACTGCTCTGCATGTCACACAAACACACTGACACACTGCTCTACATGTCACACAAACACACTGACACACTGCTCAGCACAAAACCACATGACAATACTGCTCTGCATGTCACACAAACACACTGACACACTGACACATACTGCTCTGCATGTCACACAAACACACAAACACACTGACACATACTACTTTGCGTTTCACACAAACACACTGTCACACTGCTCTGCACGTCACACAAGCACACAAACACACTGACACACTGCTCTACATGTCACACTGACACATTCCAGCATGTAGACGCTTTGCATATTTTCTGTGAGAAGGCGTTTCAGCAGACATACTCAGCACTATTATACAGTGCTGTATGTTCACATTTAGGAGGGGGGTTGAAAAGTTTCACTCTAAACATGTAATCCCCTTTCAGGTTCATGCTGCAGCAGTAAAGATTGTGTGTGATTACAAGCAGGCGTGGGACCTCTCTCCTGCCCGTGGGACCTCTCTCACTGCCGGGGACCCCTCCCCTGGACGTGGGACCCCTCTCCTGCCCGTGGGACCCCTCTTCTGCCCGTGGGAACCCTCCCCTGCCCGTGGGACCTCTCCCCTGCCCGTGGGACCTCTCCCCTGCCCGTGGGACCTCTCTCCTGTCCGTGGGACTTCTCTCCGCCGTGGGACCTCCCCTGCCCGTGGGACCTTCTCCCTGCCGTGGACCTCTCCCATGCCCGTGGGATCTCTCTGCCCGTGGAACCCTGCCCGTGGGACCTCTCTCCTGCCCGTGGGACCTCTCCCATGCCCGTGGGACCTCTCCCATGCCCGTGGGACTCTCTCTCCTGCCCGTGGGACCTCCCTCCTGCCCATGGGACCTCTCCCCTGCCCGTGGGACCTCTCTCCTGCCCGTGGGACCTCTCTCCTGCCCGTGGGACCTCTCTCCTGCCTGTGAGCTGCACATTTCCACACCTGGGCAGAGCTGGCGTGGAACCTGTACTTGCTGACAGTAATTGCTGTGATTGGGAGCCCGTCGGTTGGATCTGCTCGCTCAGCTTTGCTAGCTGGCTGTAATGTTCCGGATCGGTGCAAGTGATTACCTGCTCCCCCTTCCCGGGCGCCAGGAATGACGTTTCCCGCTGACTCTCCACCTAGGTTTGAAAGGAATAGGTAGGGAGGAAAAGTGAGGGAATGGAAAATGCAGCAGCCATGTGCCAGGACATTATTCATAGAGCAGGGGAAGCAGCGGGCCGAGGCTCCCCCACCATGTACACCAACACACGGCCAAACCATCCATGTATACATAGTATGCCCGGAGTAACTGGCAATGCCAACCTTCCCCTCATTAGCCTACCCATACCCTCCTCTTTCAAACCCTTCATTCATACACAGGGGGATCAATCATAGTGCCACACTCCCCATTACATGTGTGTCAGTGCCACGCTCCCCATTACATGTGTGTCAGTGCCACGCTCCCCATTACCATTTTCAGTGCCACGCCCCATTACTTGTGTCAGTGCCACGCTCCCATTACATGTGTGTCAGTGCACGCTCCCCATTTAAGTGTGTCAGTGCACACCTCCCCATTACATGTGTGTAGCTGCCACTCCCATTTCAGGGTGTGTCAGTGCCACGCTCCCCATACATGTGTGTCAGTGCCACGCTCCCAACTGTGTGTCAGCACGCTCCCATTACATGTGTGTCAGTGCCACACGCTCCCCATTACTTGTGTGTCAGTGCCATAGCTACCCCCCCATTAATGTGTCGTGCCAGCCTCCTTACTGTGTGTCAGTGCACGCTCCCCATTACTTGTGTGTCAGTGCCACGCTCCCCATTTACATTGTGTGTCAGTGCCACGCTCCCCATTACTTGTGTGTCAGTGCCACGCTCCCATTACATGTGTGTCAGTGCCACGCTCCCCATTACTTGTGTGTCAGTGCCACGCTCCCCATTACATGTGTGTCAGTGCCAGTCCCCATTACTTGTGTGTCAGTGCCACGCTCCCCATAAAGTGTGTGTCAGTGCCACGCTCCCACCATTACATGTAAGTGCCACGCTCCCCATTACATGTGTGTCAGTGCCACGCTCCCCATTACATGTATGTAAGTGCCACACTCCCCATTACATACAGTTGTGTGAAAAGAAAGCACACACTCTTTGAATTCTATGGTTTTAAATATTAGGACATAATAACAATCATCTGTTCCTTAGCAGGTCTAAAAATTAGGTAAATACAACCTCAGATGAACAACAACACATGTAGTTACTCACACACACATGTAGTTACTCACACACACATGTAGTTACTCACACACACACACGATATATTACACCGTGTCCTGATTTATTTAACACAAATAAAGCCAAAATGGAGAAGCCATGTGTGAAAAACTAAGTACACCTTATGATTCAATCGCTTATAGAACCACCTTTAGCAGCAATAACTTGAAGTAATCGTTTTCTGTATGACTTTATCAGTCTCTCACATCGTTGTGGGGGAATTTTGGCCCACTCTTCTTTACAACGTTGCTTCAGTTCATTGAGGTTTGTGGGCATTTGTTTATGCACAGCTCCAGCCACAGCATTTCAATCGGGTTGAGGTCTGGACTTTGACTGCGCCATTGCAACACCTTGATTCTTTTCTTTTTCAGCCATTCGGTTGTAGATTTGCTGGTGTGCTTGGGATCATTGTCCTGTTGCATGACCCAATTTCGGCCAAGCTTCAGTTGTCGGACAGATGGCCTCACATTTGACTCTAGAATACTTTGGTATACAGAGGAGTTCATGGTCGACTCAATGACTGCAAGGTTCCCAGGTCCTTTGGCTGCAAAACAAGCCCAAATCATCACCCCTCCACCACCGTGCTTGACAGTTGGTATGAGGTGATTGTGCTGATATGCTGTGTTTGGTTTTCGCCAAACGTGCCGCTGTACATTACAGTATGGCCAAACATCTCCACTTTGGTCTCGTCTGTCCAAAGGACATTGTTCCAGAATTCTTGTGGTTTGTTCAGATGCAACTTTGCAAACCTAAGCCGTGCGGCCATGTTCTTTTTAGAGAGAAGAGACTTTCTCCTGGCAACCCTTCCAAACAAACCATACTTGTTCAGTCTTTTTCTAATTGTACTGTCATGAACTTTAACATTTAACATGCTAACTGAGGCCTGTAGAGTCTGAGATGTAACTCTTGGGTTTTTTGCAATTTCTCTGAGCATTGCACGGTCTGACCTTGGGGTGAATTTGCTCGGACGTCCACTCCTGAGAAGATTGGCAACTGTCTTGAATGTTTTCCACTTTTGAATAATCTTTCTCACTGTAGAATGATGGACTTTAAATTGTTTGGAAATGGCCTTATAACCCATCCCAGATTGATGGGCAGCAACAATTGCTTCTCTAAGATCATGATAGAAAAGAAAGGTGATCTGCGCTCATATAATTGTGATAAATGTGATAATGTGTTTTTAAGTGATTAAATAACCATAACCTTCTGATAATAAACAAGAAAAACCTGTTAACAAAATTGAGGTGATGCTGCTGCCTCGTGGTGTAGCTCCACAAACCAAACTAGTGCAAAAACAGAAAAAAGACAGCGCAAAAAAACCTCATTGTGTAGTATATAAAACAGTATTGTATTAGTAATCAGGTAAGTATCACACGTACAACAATAAAATCAAAATCAGGCAAGACATGTTAGGGACATGATGGAGTCGCCGTCACGGAAGCACGCTCCTCTCCGGTTGCCAGTTCCTCTGTCCTGGATCACGAGACGCACGCCAGTGACGTCATCAAGCGGCGCCAGCCACAGACTCAGATCACATGCGGATGAGTGGCTGTATAGGAGTTAGAGTGTCCCGAACCACAATGTGGTATAGAAAATACAAATGGCAATAAAAAACCTCTATAGATGTAGGGGGAATGCGCCCTCATTCAGTCCAACGCGTTTCGTGTATCAAACACTTCGTCAGGGAATCAGAGAGGAGCGTGCTTCCGTGACGGCGATTCCATCAGCTGCACCCGGCCTGGCAGAGGCAGAGGGAATCCCCTTCTGCAGTGGACTAAGCCGGAGAGAATTCTCCTTCCGTGGCAGCAGATACAGCGCCTACACCTCACTCGGTAGAGATCCAGGACTGCATCTACCCCACGGAGCCTGCGGGAGGAGCGCTGATCCTGGTGACCCCCATTCAAGGTCCTCTGAGCACAGAGTGGTAACATGTCCCTAACATGTCTTGCCTGATTTTGATTTTATTGATGTACGTGCGATACTTACCTGATTACTAATACAATACTGTTTTATATACTACACAATGAGGGTTTTTTGTGCTGTCTTTTTTCTGTTTTTTCTCTAAGATCATTGCTGGTGTCTTTCCTCCTTGGCATTGTGTTAACACACCTCTGAATGCTCCAGACCAGCAAACTGCTAAAACTTCGGCTTTTATAGAGATGGTCACACTTGCTGATGATCAATTAATCAAGGGCATTTGATTAGCAGCACCTGTCTGCTGCTTAGCATCGTAATTCCTATGGAAGCAGTAAGGGTGTACTTAGTTTTTCACACATGGCTTCTCCATTTTGGCTTTATTTTAGTTCAATAAATCATGACCTGGTGTAATATGTCATGTACACACACACACACACACACACACACATCACACCACACACACACACACACACACACACACACACACACACACACACACACACACACACACACACACACACACACACACAAACACACACACACACACTGTAATATGTCATGTGTTGTTCATCTGAGGTTGTAGTTACCTAATTTTCAGACCTGCTAAGGAACAGATGATTGTTATTATTCCTGATATGTAAAACCATAGAATTCAAAGAGGGTGTACTTTCTTTTTCAGACAACTGTATATGTCAGTGCCACATTCCACACTACATGTGTCAGTGCCACGCTCCCCATTACATGCATGTCAGTGCCACATTCCACACTACATGTGTCAGTGCCACGCTCCCCATTAAATGCATGTCAGTGCCACGCTCCCCATTATATGCATGTTAGTGCCACGCTCCCCATTACATGCATGTCAGTGCCATGCTCCCCATTACATGCATGTCAGTGCCACACTCCCCATTATATGCGTCAGTGCCACGCTCCCATTATATGCATGAGTGCCACGCTCCCCATTACATGCATGTCAGTGCCATGCTCCCCATTACATGCATGTCAGTGCCACACTCCCCATTATATGCATGTCAGTGCCACGCTCCCCATTATATGCATGTTAGTGCCACGCTCCCCATTACATGCATGTCAGTGCCATGCTCCCCATTACATGCATGTCAGTGCCACGCTCCCCATTACATGCATGTCAGTGCCACGCTCCCCATTACATGCATGTCAGTGCCACGCTTCCCATTACATGATGTCAGTGCCACGCTCCCCATTACATGCATGTCAGGGCCACGTCCCCATTACATGCATCTCAGTGCCCGCTCCCATTACAAGCATGTCAGGGGCCACGCTCCCCATACATGCATGTCAGTGCATGCTCCCATTACATGCATGTCAGTGCCACGCTCCCCATTACATGCATATCAGTGCCACACTCCCCATTAAATGTATGTCAGTCCCACATTCCCCATTACATGCATGTCAGTGCCACGCTCCCCATTACATGCATGTCAGTGCACGCTCCATTAAATGTATGTCAGTCCACATTCCCCATTACATGCATGTCAGTGCCACGCTCCCCATTACATGCATGTCAGTGCCACACTCCCCATTACATGCATGTCAGTGCCACGCTCCCCATTACATGCATGTCAGTGCCACGCTCCCCATTACATGCGTGTCAGTGCCACGCTCCCCATTACATGCATGTCAGTGCCACGCTCCCCATTACATGCATGTCACTTCTTCACTATACCTTTCTACACATCATCCCTGCCTGGACAAACCCTCAATTCATACAAGTAATGTGTGCCGCGCCAGTGAGGGTAACGCATCTTGTGTGTGCCTCATTGCCCTGGTTATGGAATTGTTACTGGCGCTGTTACCCGGGGGGGTTAGCGGTGAGTACCTCCCAGCCGGGATGTCTCCCTGTGAGATTCGGCGTGTTCTCTGCAGGTCCACGTTCCCATGACCCGATCCTTTTCTCAGTTATACTCCCCCGGCCTTGCTAAGAACACCAAACCCCCAAATACAACCAGGCCCCGGCACCCTGTGACCCCTCTGGCTGCTCCGCCGGCCCGGCTGCCAAGACACCGAACTTTACACCGACCCAGAATATTATTAACTGCGGCAGAAATAGCTTCCTATGAACAGGAACATCAGGGAGGCTTCAGCG
Source organism: Ascaphus truei (assembly GCA_036426205.1). Classification (NCBI taxonomy): domain Eukaryota; kingdom Metazoa; phylum Chordata; class Amphibia; order Anura; family Ascaphidae; genus Ascaphus; species Ascaphus truei. The sequence continues at coordinate 85,576 of WSYH01000496.1, read as the reverse complement.
CAGAGCGCCGGCAGCACACTGCGCCAAGTAACCCGTTCACTGCCAGAGCGCCGGCAGCAAACTGCGCCAAGTAACCCGTTCACTGCCAGAGCGCCGGCAGCAAACTGCGCCAAGTAACCCGTTCACTGCCAGAGCGCCCGGCAGCAAACTGCGCCAAGTAACCCGTTCACTGCCAGAGCGCCGGCAGCAAACTGCGCCAGTAACCAGTTCACTGCCAGAGCGCCGCAGCAAATGCCCAGTACCGTTCAGCCAGAGCGCCCGGCAGCAAACTGCACCAAGTAACGTCACTGCCAGAGCGCCGGAGCAAACTGCGCCAAGTAACCCGTTCACTGCCAGCGCCGGCAGCAAACTGCGCCAAGTAACCGTTCACTGCCAGAGCGCCAGCAGCAAACTGCGCCAAGTAACCCGTCACTGCCAGAGCGCCCGGCAGCAAACTGCGCCAAGTAACCCGTTCACTGCCAGAGCGCCCGGCAGCAAACTGCGCCAAGTAACCCGTTCACTGCAGAGCGCCGGCAGCAAACTGCGCCAAGTAACCCGTTCACTGCCAGAGCGCCGGCAGCAAACTGCGCCAAGTAACCCGTTCACTGCCAGAGCGCCGGCAGCAACTGCGCCAAGTAACCGTTTCACTGCCAGAGCGCACACGGCAGCAAAACTGCCGCCAAGTAACCCGTTCACTGCCAGAGCGCGGCAGCAAACGCGCCAAGTAACCCTTCACTGCCAGAGCGCGGCAGCAAACTGCGCCAAGTAACCCGTTCACTGCCAGTAGCGCCGCAGCCAACTGCGCAAGTAAACTTTCACTGCCAGACGCCCGGCAGCAAACTGGCCAATGTAACCGTTCACTGCCAGAGCGCCCGGCAGCAAACTGGCCAAGTAACCGTTCACTGCCAGAGCGCCGGCAGCAAACTGCGCCAAGTAACCGTTCACTGCAGAGCGCCAGCAGCAAACTGCGCTAAGTAACCCTTTCACTGCCAGAGCGCCCGGCAGCAAACTGCGCCAAGTAACCCGTTCACTGCCAGAGCGCCGGCAGCAAACTGCGCCAAGTAACCCGTTCACTGCCAGAGCGCCCAGCAGCAAACTGCGCTAAGTAACCCTTTCACTGCCAGAGCGCCCGGCAGCAAACTGCGCCAAGTAACCCGTTCACTGCCAGAGCGCCGGCAGCAAACTGCTCCATGTAACCCATTCACTGCCAGAGCGCCCGGCAGCAAACTGCGCCAAGTAACCCGTTCACTGCCAGAGCGCCCAGCAGCAAACTGCGCTAAGTAACCCTTTCACTGCCAGAGAGCCGGAGCAAACTGCGCCAGAGTAACCGTTCACTAACGAGCGCGCGCAGAAACTGCTCCAGTAACCCATTCACTGCCAGCGCCGCAAGCAGCAAACTGCGCTAGTAACACCGTTCACTGCCAGAGCGCCCGCAGCAAACTGCGCCAAGAACCCGTTCACTGCCAGAGCGCAGCAGCAAACTGCGCTAGTAACCCCTTTCACTGCCAGAGCGCCCTCCGCAACCAAACGCGCACTGTCGTAACCCGTCACTGCCAGAGCGCCTGGCAGCCAAACTGTCCAAGTACACCGTTCACTGCCAGAGCGCCGGCAGCAAACTGCGATAAGTAACCCGTTCACTGCAGAGCGCCGGCAGCCAAACTGCGTCCTAAAGTAACCCGTTCACTGCCAGAGCGCCCGGCAGCAAACTGCGCCAGTATACCGTTCACTGCCAGAGGGCGGCAAGGCCAGCAACATAAGCAGCCAAGAACCCGTTCACTGCCAGAGCGCCCTGGCAGCAAACTGCGCAAGTAACCCGTTCATGCCAGAGCGCCGGCAGCAAACCTGCGCCAAGTAACCCGTTCACTGCCAGAGAGCCCGCAGCAAACTGCGCCAATGTAACGCCCTTCACTGCCAGAGCGTCCGCACAAAAACTGTATGTAACCCTTTCACTGCCAGAGCGCCCGGCCAGCAAACTGTGCCATGTAACCCTTTCACTGCCGAGTGTCCGGCAGACAACTGCTCCAGTAACCCTTCAATGCCAGCGGCCCGCGGCAGCAAACTGCTCCATGTAACCCTTTCACTGCCAGAGTGGCCGGCAGCAAACTGCTCCATGGAACCCTTTCACTGCCAGAGCGCCGGCACAACACTGCTCCATGTAACCCTTTCACTGCCAGAGCGTCCGGCCACCCAAATGCCCGCCATGTAACCCTTTCACTGCCAGAGCGTGTCGGCACACAAACTGCTCCATGTAACCCTTTCCAACTGCCAGATGTCCGGCAGCAAACTGCGCAGTAACCCGCTTCACTGCAGAGCGCCGGCAGCAAAACTGCTGCCAACTAACCCGTTCACTGCCAGAGGCGCGGCAGCAAAAACGCGCCAAGTAACCCGTTCACTGCCGAGCGCCGGCAGCAAACTGCGCCAAGTTAACCGTTCAATGCCAGAGCGCCCGGCAGCAAACTGTGCTAAGTAACCCTTTCACTGCCAGACGCCCGGAGCAACTGCCGCCAAGTAACCGCTCACTCCAGAGGCCCGACAGCAAAACTGCGCCAGTAACCCGTTTCACTGCCAGAGCGCCCCGCAGCAAACTGCGCTAAGTAACCCTTTCACTGCCAGAGCGCCCGGCACCAAACGCGAAATGAACACTTCATCCAGAGCGCCGGCAGCAACTGCACCTAGTAACCCGTTCACTGCAAGAGCGCCGGCAGCCAAACTGCCGCCAGTAACCGTCTCACTGCCCAGAGGCCCGGCAGCAAACATGTGCGCCAAGTAACCCGTTCACTGCCAGAAGCCCCTGCCAGCAAACTGTGCCAGTAACCCTTTCACTGCCAGGGTACGGCAGCAACTGCTCCATGTAACCCTTTCACTGCCAGGAGCGCCCCGGCAGCAAACTGCTCATGTACCTTTTCAACTGCCAGAGTGTCCGGCAGCCAAACTGTACCTGTGTAACCCTTTCACTGCCAGAGCGTCGGAACCAAACTGCCCATGTAAACCTTTCACTGCCAGAGCGTACGGCACCAACACTGCGCCATGTAACCCTTTCACTGCCAGAGGGTCCGAGCACCAAACTGCTCCATGTAACCCTTCACTGCCAGATTGTCCGGCAGCAAACTGCTCCATGTAACCCATCTCATGCCCGAGTGTCCGGCCGCAAACTCGCCATGTAACCCTTTCACTGCCAGAGCGCCCTGACAGCAAAATGCTCCATGTAACCCTTTCACTGCCGAGCGCCGGCACCAAACTGCTATGTAACCCATCACTGCCAGAGTGTCCCGGCAGCAAACTCGCCATGTAACCCTTTCACTGCGCAGAGCGCCCGGCAGCAAACTGCGCCATGTATACCTCTTTCACCTGCCCAGAGCGCCCGACAGCAATTAATTGTCTACATGTAACCCTTTCAATGCCGAGCGCCCGGCAGCAAACTGCTCCATGTACACCCTTTCACTGCCAGAGAGTCGCACCAAACTGCTCCATTGTAACCCTTTCACTGCTAGATTGTCCGGCCAGCAAACTGCTCCATTGTAACCCATTCACTGCCAGAGTGTCACGGCAGCAAAACCTGCGCCATGTAACCATTTCACTGCCAGCGCGCCCGACCGCAAAGTGCTCCATGTAACCCTTTCACTGCCATAGCGTCCGCGCACCAAATGCTCCTATAACCCATTCACTGCCAGAGCGCCGGCCACAAATCTGCTACCTGTAACCCTTTCACTGCCAGAGCGGACCCCGGCAGCAAAAACTGCGCAATGAACACTTTCACTGCCAGACGCGCCCGACAGCAAAACTGCTCATCGTAACCTTTCACTGCCAGAGCGCCCGGCCAGCAAAACTGCCTTCAATGTAACCCTTTACACTGCCAGGACGCCCCCGGCAGCAAACTGCTCCATGTAACCCTTTCACTGCCAGAGCGCCCGGCAGCAAACTGCTCTATGTAACCCTTTCACTGCCAGAGCGTCCTTCACCAAACTGCGCCATGTAACCCTTTCACTGCCAGAGTGTCCGGCACCAAACTGCTCCATGTAACCCTTTCACTGCCACAAGGTCCGGCAGCAAACTGCGCCATGTAACCCTTTCACTGCCAGAGCGCCCGACAGCAAACTGCGCCATGTAACCCTTTCACTGCCAGAGCGCCCGGCAGCAAACTGCGCCATGTAACCCATTCACTGCCAGAGCGTCCGGCACCAAACTGCGCCATGTAACCCTTTCACTGCCAGAGCGCCCGACAGCAAATTGCTCCACGTAACCCTTTCACTGCCTGATCGTCCGGCACCAAACACACTTTCCTTGTGTTTCTGTATATTTACTTTCATCGGAATCACTTTGTACGGTTCCTTCATGTAATGGGGAGCGCTGAGCCTAAGCTTCAGCTCTAATCCCAGCCCGGGAAGTGTAATAGCTGCTTCCACCGGCAAAGGTTAAGTGTAATTACATTGTAACATACTTTGTAATTACAGTGCAGCTACAGAATATCCATTACACAATGAAAGATTTATAACGAAATGGAATTTGGACAACATAATATCTCCCTTGTGGAAATAAACCTGGCTTTCATTCCTGGGACTTTGTCATTTGTTTTGTTTAATTGTAATTAGACATGAGATTTGACTCTTTCAGTGCCAGAGGTGTCTGCAGTATATGGAACTTTACAAGCACATAGCAAGCGTACAGTGCATGTAAAAGCACCACAAGGACATACGGTACAGATCTGACCCGAAGAGCTTACATTCTAATCCCGTTATTCACCTCAGCTGCACTGCTTCTCCCCGTTCCCCCCGCGGATAACAAGAACACAGTAACATGGGAAATCAGGTGGAAAATAGACATGTGCCCATCAAGCTCAACCTTGGGTAAATTGCAGCTACGCGAGATACTCATTACTCCTGTATTTATAGTTCTATCGGTCCAAGCAAAACAAAAACGACAGTGAAACATCTGCCAATTATATCTCATAGAAGAACCCAAAGATAATATTAAAAGGTACGCCAGATCGAATACCCATGGGTAAGCTGGATCTCCGGGACTTCCACAGGACCTGCTCAGAGGACCTGTTCAGAGACAGCTGTTTCATCCCGTGGGACTCAGCTGGTCACTGACATTACACACACTGTTTATCCTGCGCTGAAATGTCTTTATGGCATTTTGACGGATTGTAATTATTTTTGATGCACACGGAGCAGGTTGCTCTGTAGCATTGGGAGGGGACTTTCTTTAGGGTGGGGTCCTTTCCGATTGAATCAGGATACAGTATTTACCACCTGAAGCCCCACGTAATGAGCGCTGTTTCATTAAAACAACTTTGCAAAGTAATTTCACTTCCTTGGAAAGATGCGATCGCCCTTAAACTATTTGCTGCCTGTGAAAGAATACATTTATATTGTAATCACTGTGTATGTAATCTTAATATTAACTTTTATTTGTGTTCTCCCCTTTTATCTCTTTGCTAACGAAAACAGCGTGAGTAGTTGGAACAAAAACAATAAAGAGTGGAAAAAAGATTAACGTTACTATGAAGATATTAGTTTAGCCAACGTATTTAAAAATACGAAAAATGTTTTGGGCCAAACATCTATATTTAACATGCGGGGGACTTCCCTTTCTGTAATTAGGGTTGAGCAGTTGGAGTATAGAAGTAATAGGCACAGAGAAGTTCTCTTCCAGAATAAAACATAAAGTGTAGCAGTCCCAATAGAATAAGGTGTAACTGTCCGAGATCTATATTCTTGGATATTTAATGTTGAATTTGAGCAATTCCACATCTAGGTCTCACGGTGAAGCTCCGACGTATCAGCGCACATAGCATATGTCCACTCCGCGTGGAATATAGAAAAGATAGCAAAATATAATATAGTATGTCAAAGTTTCATATAAAACCGTGTCACAGTACATGCACTCACACTAAAAATATATATTTAAAAAAACGTATAGAATGACTGGGGAGCGAGCGATGAACATAACGCCAGGCATCCATCACCGCGCACGAGGACATTCCCGGCTTCTCCTGCGGGCATTCTCCGTCATTCCCGATGTCCCCACGTCTGGTTGATGACTTCGGATATAAGTCTCGGCCTCTCCTCCCGCTGTTCCAGCGCGTTTCGCGTGGCCAGCTTGCTCAGGAGTTGTGACGTTGGGAAGTGCGTGATCTTCGGCAATATAAGGTAAATCCAGGTACCGAGTTTACCTGATACCGAGTAATGGTGAGTAATGGCGTCCCGATGGGATACAGAGTAATGGCGTCCCGATGGGATACAGAGTAATGGCGTCCCGATGGGATACCGAGTAATGGCGCCCCGATGGGATACCGAGTAATGGCGTCGATTGGGATAACAGAGTAATGGCGACCCCGATGGGAATATCTTTGAGTGTTACCTTATCTTGAAGGCTAAAGTAAACAAATACCGAGGCCTTGCCACCAGATCTCCGGCTGTTACCGTATGGTTTGGCATTCCGTGGGTTCTGGATCATGCGCTGCAGGGACTGTGACCTGTTTGTTGGTACCATCCAACTTCTCAAAGGTGATCCATAATTGGTAGAAGGCGAGTGTTTCTAATCTGTGTGAAAGTCCGAGAGTTTTTTCCCATTAATATGGGCAGAGAAGGGTGGGGGCCGTGAGTGGTCCTGTCTCCATCGGTAACACACGGAGGGAGAGGGAGTAGGGGGTAAGGTACCTTTATTTGACCAACAACTGCTACGTGCTGTCCAATAAATGTAACTACCACCTACCCCATAATATGATAGAGAGCTTGTGAGATAAGGTATTTATTGTTAGCCTAGGACAAGTGTGGGCAACTCCAGTCCTGCAAGGGCCACCAACGGGTCAGGTTTTCAGGATATCCCGCTTCAGCATAGTTGGCTACGTGTGTGGCTCAGTCGAAGACTGCCCCACTGTGCTGAAGCAGGGTATCCCTTAAAACCTTACTTGTTGTGGGTGCCCTTGGGGACTGGAGTTGCCCGCCCCCTGAATAGGACCTACCCTTTGGGACTGCTGTGGCTTGGCATTTGGCTTATGCATATTCTGGCCAAATATGTAAATAAAGATGCCCCTCTTTTGTACTAATAATATGAAAGGCGAAGGTAATGGTTTGCACTTGCAGGTTGTGGACAACATGTTGAATAGAATAAGAGAAGGGTTAATGATATTTTGTGTTGCAGACTTTTAAGCAGCAATAAATGAAATTAGTTGTGGGGAATGCGGGGTGGCTGGTATTTTGTGGTATTTAATTCTAACCAGTGTTTCTCAATATGGTGAATGTCCATCTGTAATGAGTCTGCTATGAAGACCAGTCCGATAGGTACTGGTGATATCTGACACCAACGCCTGGTTAAGTGATCTGGTCTCCCACATATTAAACTAGATAACAACCATCGCGGGCATCATCCAATCTTTGGGTTATTGAAAGGAACACCAATCTGTTGGTTATTGAAAGGAACATGCATCTGGGTATTGAAAGGAACATGCAATCTTGGTTATTGAAAGGAACATGAAGCAATCTTTGGGTTATTGAAAGGGACATGCAACTTTGGGTTATTGAAAGGAACATGCAATCTTTGGGTTGTGACAGTTAACATGCAATCTTTGGGTTCGTTGACAGTAACATGCCTTTGGGTTCGTTGACAGTACGTGCTATCTTGGGTTCGTTGAAAAGGAACATGCTATCCTGACCAGAACAGGGTATTTCAACATGTTGCAATTCCAGGGAACTCATCTGGATTTGTAAGTCTGGAATTGGGGTTATCGGATGTTTGAGGGGTCGTGGAAGAGGTCCTCACAGGAATCTTGTGTGGTCAAAAACTGCCGAAGCGTATATGAGTATGGGCCGTCACCTTGAGGCTTTGGGGCAGGTCGAATAATTGAGTCCGAATTTCCATGTCCTCTCGTTGAACTTTATAACGAGTATTCAGCGCGAGAAAAAGATCATTTCTTCCGACAAAATGTCTCTATATGCAGTACAATATAAAATAATATATCATGTGTTTGATAATAATTGCTATGTTGCGTGCTGTACATAGAAGTTTCCAGATACAACGAGCCCTGCCCGGAAGAGCGTGCAATCTAATTATGTTGCCTGATGTTACAGGGAAATAAAATGATGTGACCAAGTCAAAAGGAAATCCCAGCAGTGGGATCCAAAGCAGCAAAGCATTCAATATCATACGTGTTTTTATTTTAAAATTCAAGTTTTAATGCACTTTTTTTATGAGATTAACATACTGAGCATCCTTGATCGTCTATATAGGTTTTAGCCCTCATCCCCAGCTGTGCAAGATCTCTGTAAACACTTTCCTGGTTGTGATCATTTGTTGCCAATGTTCCCAGCAGTTTGAGCAGTAAACTGTAATAGATAATGTTACCTAGTAATATAAGGATACATTGTAGCTGCTGAGTTACACTCACTGAAGGTTTGATTTGAAACTGAAGGCAGCATTTAGTGATACCCAGAGAAATAGGATTTGCTGACGATCACGGGAGAACCAATCGATCGTAGCTTAGATAATTTGTTTTCATTAAAGGTAATTAAAGGTCTGCATACAGTATATTAACAAAAAGAATATTGTGTATTTGAAGCGGTTTGGACTGCATCTTTACATGTGTCTTGTATTACAGACAGTGAAGTGTGTCAGGTGTACTACAGACAGTAGAGTGTATCAGGTGTATTTACAGAGCAGTGAAGTGTATATGGTTGTACTACAGACTAGTCAAGGTGTATCAGGTTGTATTACAGACAGTGAAAGTGTATCAGGTTGATGTAAGACAGTGAAGTGTATCAGGTTGTATTACAGACAGTGAAGTGTATCAGGTTGTACTACAGACAGTGAAGTGTATCATGTTGTATTACAGACAGTGAAGTGTGTCAGGTTGTATTACAGACAGTGAAGTGTGTCAGGTTGTATTACAGACAGTGAAGTGTATCAGGTTGTACTACAGACAGTGAAGTGTATCAGGTTATATTACAGACAGTGAAGTGTATCAGGTTGTACTACAGACAGTGAAGTGTATCAGGTTGTACTACAGACAGTGAAGTGTATCAGGTTGTACTGCAGACGTCGGTTATCAGGAAAAGCTCCGAAATGCTTCATTTATCCATCAACTTATATTTGTCCTAATGTCTGATAGACTCGCTGTAAAGTCGCGCACGGAAATATCTTCTGAGTGGAACGCAGCGCTTCCCTGTCTATCACCCATGCAATAACCTTGTACACGTGTTTAATACCAATCCCCTATTCCTGTACATTTCCCCTAATAAGATGTTACCACTGGCCCCTTCTCATATTAACCCTTGCATGTACATCTGCATGGCTTCTTTTGTCCCACCCCTGAGGTGGATACATGCTGCTTGCCCTCTGCTGTTTCAGCCTCTAAACCAGAGGTCTCAAAGTCAGTCCTCAAGGGCCACAGCAGGCCAGCTTTTATGGATATCTCTGCTTCAGCACAGGTGGCTCAATCAGGCACTGCTTCAGCGCAGGTGGCTCAATCAGTGGCTCAGTCGAAGACACCTGTGCTGAAGCAGGGATATCCATAAAAGCTCACCTGCTGGTGGCCCTTGAGGACAGAGTTTGAGACCCCCGTCCTAAACTCTTTGCGATCTGTATATTGAAGTCTCCTAGCTTCAAAACTGGAGCAAAAAACCCACCCTCAGACTTATGGAAGAAGAAGAATCTCATTGGAGATTTAGTTTGAAGATGTTTGGGTTTTGTTGCATCACTTTGCATTGCTTTGTACCGGGGCGGGCTCGGTAAGTACAGCGCCTCAGTGCCTCCCACCTTGTTCGGGTCGGGGTGTGATTTCTTGGATGCCTTCGGGTGCAAGTTGACATTTGTAAGTGTTTCTTACGTTTGCATTTCGCCAAAATAATATCTTCTTGGGAGCACGGAGAGCGACCGCAGATTTGTACCCAGATTAATCCCAGACAATTAACATTTCAGCTGGAAGCCCTTATGAGGATCTGTTCCAGATGTGCCCACTTCACTGCTGCGGAATCCAGCTCTGTGCCAGCTGTCAGGAAGCTGTCAGAACTGGGAGTATCGGGACTTTCCACAGCTCTCTCCGCCCCATATTCAGCAAGATGGCCGCCATTGAACTGGTATCAGCAGCCAGGCCAAAGAACTTCAAGCCTGTAGGGTCAGACAGCAGAACCAGGACCCTACTATCCGGGCTATGGGAAATATTACAGACGTTCTTAAAACCTTAAAGAATGTACAGATAGTCCTCGTTATCCAACGGTTCACTATACAACGAATGGTATATCCAATTCGTTACAATGCCACCCTAAGGGCCGTTATCCGACGCCGGAATGCGTTATCCAACGGTCACCGCCACTGATTAACACGGGACTCTCTTTACAACGGTGTCACTATCCAACGCTGCTTCCAGGACGGGTTCCGCTGGATAACCGAGGACTGCCGGTACATTTAAGAAGAGCTTTCAAGGGCGTCTCTTTCTCAACTCATGTGGCACGGGTCAATGGAATAGTCTTCCTGGGAAGCATACCTAATAAAGAGCAGGAGAGTGCGGGAAGGGTGCAGCGGCCCAGGAACACCAGGGAGATGCTTAGTGAAGGATTCAGGTTGTGAAAGAGAGAGAGGTGTAGGATACTAAGTAATGAAGAAGGTTTATAGACGATATATGTGATGTTCAAGAGGGAAATGGTGAGAAGATGAGAGACAGACACAGAGAAAGGGTCACCTGCTAAAGTACTTAGTAACTTAATGTACAATTGCAACAGACGGGAGAGCGTGGCATGGAGCGTGGCACACCTTTCTCACATCCACTCAGCTAAATAGATTCCTGACTTTGATATCCCTCTACTCTGGTGATGTTCCTTCAAAAAGGAAAGAAGTGATTAAGAAAACGTAGCAACTGAGGTGTGTCTCTCTCTCCCTGAGAACTGAGCCTTCCATTACTGGGGACACCTAGGAAGTCAGAGCCTGGGGTGTCCCGCTCCCCTGCAGCAGATCTGAGCAGAACAAGAGAAGCTAGCTCACGGAGAGTCCCAACACTTGGCAGTGATTAAGCCCCGTGGGTTTCAGGAGCTGTAGCAAATGGAGAGCTGAGAGGATTTTCTGCCCCAATACAGAAAGCTGCTGTGCCTGTCCTGCTGTGCCTGTCCTGCTGTGCCTGTCCTGCTGTGACATAGAGGGTTTTATTCCCAATGAGTTCCTGTTCCAAAGAGCTTACAGTTTCACATTGTGGAAGAAAGTGGGACATAAAGTTATTTGTCGAAGGTCACAAGGAGCTAGATATTCAATAAGTCTCACAGAGCGACTCCTTCTCTATGTAACACCCCCTCTCCCCTTCTCCTAGCGTGTTACTAAAAGTACTCTAGGAGTTAACCATAGATACAAAGTAAGCTCCACCCAGTGATAACAGAGCAGACTGTGTCATCAGAGGTATATAGGAAAGGAGCATGGGATTCTGGGAGAGAGTTCCAACATGGCAGCAGAAGAGAAGCTTCAGAGCTTAGGGGTAGGGAAGATGTTCCCCAAAGTATAAGTTTAGGTCAGGCCCTCCTTTTATTGTATTTCAGATAGGAACAGTGCCCCCTCAGTCGGGATCTGTAGTATGGTCATATTAATTAATTGCATGTCCCGAGAGAGGGAATGCAGACATGCATATGTGGGCCACGCAGAAGTGCCCCCATTATGTCGGGGATCAGCCCTACAGCAGATTCATATCCACAGTTCCAAAGCAGGGCTGGAGTAGTAACAGGACAGGTACACAGACCAGGCCAGGATCACGGGAGGGGGGCCACCGTGAGCAGGACTTCAAGTAAATGGATAAGATCCGAAGATGAACGAAGATATGTGCAACCAGGTCAATCAAAACGTATTGTGACTGCAGTGTTCCCAAGTAAGGGAACAGGAATACAGATTTAGGTTGCACTAGGCTTGTAGGGCCCATCTCTTACATCAGACCCGGGCCTCCCCTGGGACAAGGTGATGATATGGATGCCTGCAATACCACTGCACAGATGTAACCTCCTTAGGGACCTGGGCAGGGAGGGTTATAGGTTATATCTATATTACTTTGCTATAAATTCACACACCATTTGTCTTTTCAATATAGGCAAACATGCGTTGGGTTATCACCAATGGGTAACCCAATTCTAAGGAACTAATATACTGACTTGTACTGTTCTAGAGGTTCCTAGCTCTGTATACCTGCATGAGCCCCCTGTACCTTCCAACTCACTCCGGATCATCACACATTTCTTCCTAACTATTTACAGATCTGAGCCACTCGTGCTGTGCTCGTCACACTAATCGCCCATCCCAGAGGGTCTCAGGTCTCCTCTCCCCGAGGAGGCTCACGCAGCAGCCTTACTCGTGTGCCTTTAAGCAACCAGGCTGAGAGGTTCCCGGCTCTGTGTCCGTGAGGCAGACTTGGGAAGAGGGAGCTGTGTGGGAGGCAGATCTAGGCAAATCATTTCTCAGTACTATATAAAGTGAAATAGCTTTCATTTTGTCTGAAAATATGAATATATTCTGTCAACTGGGAGATGTGTGCAGTGTGCGGGTCACTGGGAGATGTACGCAGTGTGCGGGTCACTGGGAGATGTGTGCGGGTCACTGGGAGATGTGTGCGGGTCACTGGGAGATGTGTGCGGGTCACTGGGAGATGTGTGCGGGTCACTGGGAGATGTGTGCGACCTAGAACCTGCAGCACATTGCTCACTGAGAGGCACCTTTCTCACGCCCTGCAGACCTGGAACCTGCAGCACATTGCTCACTGAGAGGCACCTTTCTCACACCCTGCAGACCTGGAACCTGCAGCACACTGCTCACTGAGAGACACGTTTCTCACGCCCTGCAGACCTGGAACCTGCAGCACACTGCTCACCGAGGTACCATACAGTACCTAGAACTGGCAGCTTTGCACAAAACTAAGAAACCACTAAATGGTGCAGTTCTTCTTTCCACCACCAGAGGGCTGTGTGTGTCTGTAGGAAATTCCAAAGTTTCTGTCTGTGTATTAACACAAGAACCCCTGAACTATCACAGCACCCCTGAACTATCACAGAACCCCTGAACTATCACAGCACCCCTGAACTATCACAGCACCCCTGAACTATCACAGCACCCCTGAACTATCACAGCACCCCTGAACTATCACAGCACCCCTGAACT
>WSYH01000496.1:43707-67086 GCA_036426205.1 Ascaphus truei | reverse complement strand
TCCGCACAGAATGGCAAGAGGTGGAAGTGTGAGGACAGAAAGAGTTTCTGGTTTATTTTCACTGGGGTTTGGCTCTTCAGGGTGGACGTCGTGGCTGCGTGGCTGCGTGGCTGCGTGGCTGCGTGGCTGCGTGGCTGCGTTACGCCCTTTCTGTGCCCGTCTTGCAGACACAATGGGAAATATAGCAGGGACGGGCCCCTCCTCCGTATCAGGGCGCAGTGACCGAGGAGAGGTCCCAGGGTCTCCATTTGCTCCGGCACCCGAAGGGTTAAGCCACCTTCCATGGAAGACAACTGAAAGGGCCCCATCTACTAAGCGCTGTTACTGCATGTACACCTCCCAATGACGGAAGGCCCCTCACTGCTCAGTCTCCTGGGTAGCTCACATAGTGCCATGTTTACTAAGCAGTGCTGGGAGGTGTTTATGGTGGCGCCCCTCCCCCTTTCACTTGTCTTCCGCCATGGAAGGTGTCTCATTGTAGCATGACTTAGTAAGTAGGGCCCTTTTTCATTCGACGCAATGTTTTGCAGCTTCAAAAGGAAATGAACTGAAGTGCAGATCTTGTTTCCAAAGCATGTCCTGAAATCCCTGCCCCCAAGAGCTTGCAATCTATGTGCAGAATAAGGTGTATGACCCTTTGCTGGCATGTGCTGGGCCTGTCAGAATCTGTGCCAGCAGAGCACTTACTGTAATAGCCCCCCGAAGCCCTGAGCCGGGGTAGGACCCTCTCCTGGGGGCAAGCAGGAGGAGCCCACACAATGGGTGCCCCGAGCTAATTGCCCCGGGGGGCTTTCCAACAGGGAGAGAAATCAGTGCAAGGAAAGAGAGGGGGGGGGTACCCCTGAACGTCTGCTTCCTGCTGCACACGTGCACGAGGCACAGGAGGCTGCACCAGTGTTTGTACCAAGAGCTGACACTCCATCTGCCTCCTCAGCAGAAACGGGTAACTGAGGCATCCCTTTTACCCACAAGAAACTTCGGGGGAGATCTACCAGAGAGCAAAATGGAGGGAAATGGACGTAAGTCGCGTCATATTTATCTTGCGTCTCTTTGCGTCAATGTATCCAAGGTCTTTGCTGTGTCCTGCGCGGTGTGCGCGCGTCTGAGACTTGGGGCGTGTAACTGGGAGGAGTTACAGAACACGCATTATAATGAGATCATGTTCAGCGTCCGCGCGGCGAACACCCCTCCGCCCGTGCAGCGGCGAACGTCTTTCTGGCTAAGACGTTGCATCACCCGTAGGAAACACCCGTACCATTGTTTTTCATATATAGCGCTGACAGTATACGCAGCCACGTTCATAGAATTTTGCAGGTACAATGTCCCTGTCCCGCAGAGCTTACAATCTTTTGGTGCCTGAGGCACAGGGAGAGAAAGTGACCCAAGGTCAGAAGGAAGCAGGAATTCTAAAAAACCTGACCTGTTAGTGGACTGGAGTTGGCCACCCCTGCTCTAGGACGTCTTTGCTTGACTGTCCCTCTGCTCCTCACCAGCACCGGATCACTCTAGGACGTCTTTGCTTGACTGTCCCTCTGCTCCTCACCAGCACCGGATCACTCTAGAACGTCTTTGTGACGCTGTAGCTGTTGACGCTTGATCCGGAGTGAGACCTGGGGCCGACGTATCAGCGTTTCCCAGAACCAGTGCCAAACCCGGCACAGAATAATTGCAGCGGATATCTGAATTGGGGAGAAACCCCTTGATTGCTTTCGTTGCGAAACATCTTCCTCTGTAATTGAATCTGGTGCCGTTTTCCGGCCTGCACGGGCAGCCTCGGATAAGCAGACTCCTTTATCTTCACAGAAATAGTGAAAGTGGGAACGCGCAGACCCGCGTTTCGTTATAACGCGGCTTTATGGGACGCTAGAATAATATTATTCTAAAGTAGGACGTAGGGGAGGGGCGGCTCACGGGCACCACAGGCCAGTTTTCAAGTATCCCTGCTTCGCACAGGTGGGTCAATCAGTGGCTTAGTCCTTCGCTAAGCCACTGATTGACCCACCTGTGCTGAAGCAGGGATATCCTGAAAACCTGCCTGTTGGTTGCCATTGAGGACAGGAGTTGGCTACCACTGATATAGAGGATTGGCGCCAATATCAATGCTCCTAATGTAGTGCAGACGGTGTACACAGCACTTTACACAGAATTTTGAAGGCACAATAAGCCCCTCCCCTGTAGAGCTTGCAATCTAATTGTGTTGCAGGACTCGCAGGAAGATACAATGACCCCACAGGGCGAGCTGGCTGGGTTGTGAACTAGCTTCATCCACTTCAAAGTAGTTTTTGATGCCCCTCAGCTTCCCCTGCGTGCCCCGAGGCGCCTCCGGAATACACTGCTCCCCCCTGTGGTAGCCGCGGCTTGGTGACAGGTTGATTGGTTGGGAAGCTGGGGGCAGCCCCTGAGCCGGTTAATGCCATGCGAACGCCCCGCTAATGTATTCCGCGTCCCCCCAGGGGGGCACACAAGTGCAGCTCGTGTTCAGCTTAATGCGTTCCAGCCCGAGGAGCCCATTAACTCCGCAGCCGTGTCCGTGCAAATACTGGGACCTGCTGCCACATTTGGGAAAAGTACAGCGGGGAGAGGGCACGGGGGCGCAGTGCGGCGGGCGGGGGGAAAGGGGCCGGGAAAGGGTTTAACCCCGTCACTGCCGGAGCCTTCAGGGACACATCGCAGAGCCGTGTAATCAGCCCGTGCAATGTACAAGTCGTTATTTGCACTATTTAGACTGTAAGCTCCTCGGGGCAGGGACTCCTCTTCCTTAATGTTACTTTTATGTCTGAAGCACTTATTCCCATGACCTGTTATTTATATGATTACCACGTGTATTATTACTGTGAAGCGCTGTGTACATTAATGGCGCTATATAAATAAAGGCATACAATACAATACTATTTGTGATTACGCCCTGCAATGCGCAGCTATGTGTTGCTAACACATCTGGCAGTGAACGGGTTAACGCTGGTCACATGCTTTGTCGGGAAATCCTCGGCCGTACGTAATTAGATTGTAAGCTTTTCTGCCGTTGATTCCCTTCCCGGTGTTTTCATCCCCCCTCTCTGTATTGCGCCAGCCGCCCTGTGTATTGCGCCTGCCGCCCTGTGTATTGCGCCTGCCGCCTCCAACTTCTCACTCAACACTCACAAAACCAACCCACTCCCTCCAACTTCTCACTCAACTCAACACTCTCAAAACCCACTCACTCCCTCCAACATACTTACATCGGAAGGCGGTGCCGGTACCAGCCCAGATGGGGCTATAGAAATGGCGGCTTTAAATGTCCTGCAGGCCAATAGGAAGCTGCGACATCATCCCTTGTGGCTTGCTGTTGGCCAGCATGACTTGGGACATTTAAACTGCGCGGAGATACCAGCCCCCCCCCCCTCTCCCCCTACGGAGGTTAAGTATCTCGGCAAGCAGGGGGTCCCCAATGTCGCTCCTACCAACCATCGTGGCCAAGCTCTGCCATCTACCCCACATACTCCTTCATAAACTCTCCTAGCACACCTCTTAGATTGTAAGCTCTGCGGGGCAGGGATTTCCTTTCCTGCTGGCTGATCTTATATTGGATGCACTTACTGTGTTATCATTCCCTGCATTGTATTGTGTCTTTTGCAAAGCACTTTTGTATGGCCATTTCCTTCACTAGCTGCATGCTCTTTACATGGAGAAGCGCAGTGATTATTTATTTGTTTTACATTATTTGTTGGGCCGATTTTAATCCTTTGCAGCACGCTCCTAGAGGGCAACACTACTATGGTGTAATTGAATATATTCAGCCAATCACCTGCAACTGCTTATTGAGCAGTTTGTGGCAGGCCAGCCCCTTCTCTTCTAGGTATATAATCTCCTAGCAAGGTCCCCTTATTTCACTTCACTTACATGTGAGTATCTGTACTGGTATATACCAGGTTTTAATTGCACTAGGTTTTACAAGCATACAGTATGCTTTGATATTTTAACCCCTTCTGGGCTTATTTCACATAACACTAGTATGCATTTAGCGTAGGGACCTGCTATTGAGACTTACCTTGACGTGGTTAGCAGGCTTGGCATTATTTGATCAAAGGATGTATACCAAAAGTCTCCTTCTTTCTTATAGGTATTTACACCATACATACATATATATTCCCCATTGATTGCTATCCCAAAGGGAGAAGCGCAGGGATTCACTTTCTGTTTTGCAAAGCGCTGCGTATACTGGTGGCGCTGTATACATACACCCTCTCCGCTGCGACTGAGCTGCCGGTATCGCCCTGCCCCGGGGGCACATCCCTTAGAACGGGCGCTCCACTGCAGTCCAGCCACGCCCCCCTCCCCCAACAGGTCAGGTTTTCAGGATATCCCTGCTTCAGCACAGATGGCTCAATCAGTCCCTGCTTCAGCACAGGTGGCTCAATCAGAGCCTCTGAGCCACCTGTGCTGAAGCTGGGATATCCTGAAAACCTGACCTGTTGGGGATGAGGCTGGAGGACTGGAGTCGAGCGCCCCCTGGTAATGCCGCGCCTCCCCATCGCCTAGTGCCTGTTTGGCGCGCATGATGTCACGCGTGCGCCGCAACTATAATCGCGTCCTTAGAGGGCACAACACGGGGGGGGGGGGCTTGTTATAGTTCCGGTGACGGGTTCCTGGAAGGTCCCAGGTTAGAAGTTAGTACCCAGAACCGCTGGACCCAGAACCGCTGGACCCAGAACCTCACCCTCCCCACCTCCGAGGAATCTGGAGAACCTTCTCTAACTTGCCGTCGCCTCCTGCTGGTAAGTCCCGGCAACTGCGCCCCTCAGCTGCTGTAACCTACATGGGTAACGAATAAGTGGCCGTGTAATAAATGGGAATAACGAAGAAATTAAACCTCTGACCGGACTTAGCCCAGGCTCAGCTCCCTTATTTATAACCCCTCGCTGGAAGGAAGCTTCCAGAACATGCCAGAAACCACTTTCCGAGGGTCCCCAGAGTCCCCAAGATAACATGCTTGTTACATTGTTACAAAACTGTTCGTTCTTACACATATTCCCCTAGCAAATACCCCAAGAAAATGATTTAACCCCTTAAACCCCTTAAAGAGGCAATCAGTGACATTTTTTTCTCTTTATTTATTTAATACGGGATTGAAGCTTGGGGTCTCGACCTGAACCCTGTTAATTTCAGCTCCGGGGACCCCCTGCTTCTGGGGAGACTCACCTCTGAAGTGGGTGCCGGCAGCTGCCCCAGGGTTCACATTATGGAGGATTTTGGAACGTCCCGCGCCCTCGGGGTTGCCGCCGCCGCCTGTAGACGGATAACCCGGAGACTTTTTCACACGTATTTATCTTTCCTGCGGCGGCGCTATCTCCCCCTGCTAGTCCCAGTCAGCGCGGCTCCGCAATGTCAGACGGCGCGTGTTGCCATGACAACGTGGCATCACGCAGCATCCACTTCCCATGACAACGGAATGCCTCATGGCGCCGAGGCGTCACAGCAACGTGATGCCGCGTGACGCCACGTCGCGTCCCGTTGTCATGGCAACGCAGAGCCGTTTGACGTCGCACTGCCATGTTGATGGGATTCGCCGGGAGTTATGTCGCCGCCCGGAGATTTTTTCAGCTAACCCCGGAGATACGTGGCCGAAACCCGGAGTGGTGGCAACCCAGCGTGGCAATAGGACGCCGTGACATCATCCGGTGCAGCGTCCTATTTTCCCATGTGACGCGAGAGCTTTAAACTGCAGAGAGATACTGAAAGGGGAAGTATATATATCTACTATATATTTCTGAAATGTCTAGGAGGGAGTTCTGGTAAGTGCATCTGCAGGGTGCCAAGCTTTATGTATCATGTGTTCAGAATATCCACAGTGCTATTCATATGCTTCTTTATGCAAGTGGGTCTTAAAGGTGGATAGAGAGGGTGCTAGTCGGGTACTGAGGGGAAGGGCATTCCAGAGGTGTGGGGCAGTCAGTGAAAAAGGTTTAAGGTGGGAGAGGGCTTTAGATACAAAGGGGGTAGAAAGAAACTTCCTTGAGAAGAACGCAAGAGTCTGGATGGTGCATAATGAGAAATTAGGGCTGAGATGTAAGGAGGGGTAGAAGAGTGTAAAGCTTTAAAAATGAGTAGAACAATGGAGTGTGAGATGCGGGATTTGATCGGAAGTCAGGAGAGGGATTTCATGAGGGGAAATGCTGAGACAGATCTAGGAAAGAGTAGAGTGATTCTGGCAGCAGCCTTTAGGATAGATTGTAGGGGAGAGAGGTGAGAGGCAGGAAGGCCGGACAGCAGGAGGATACAGTAATCAGGAGAGAATGAGGGTCTGAGTCAGAGTTTTAGCAGTCGAGCAACAGAGGAAAGGGCGTATCTTTGTTATATTGCGGAGGAAAAAGCGACAGGTTTTAGAAATGTTTTGAATGTGAGGGGCGAATGTGAGAGAGGAGTCGAGTGTGACCCCTAGGCAGCGTGCTTGGGCTACTGGGTGAATGATCTTCGTTTCAACAGTAATGTGGAAGGAGGTAGTAGGGCCAGGTTTGGGAGGAAGTATGAGGAGCTGTGTTTTAGCCATGTTGAGTTTAAGGCGACGGAGGGCCATCCAGGATGATATAGCAGAGAGACATTCAGAAACTTTGGTTTGTACAGCAGGTGTAAGGTCAGGTGTTGAATAGTATATTTGTGTGTCATCAGCATAGAGGTGATAATTAAAACCAAAAGATGTTATTAGGTCACCTAGAGAGAGTGTGTACAGAGAAAAGAGAAGAGGTCCCAGGACAGAGCCCTGGGGTACCCCCACAGAGATATCAATAGAGGAGGAGGTGTTAGCAGAAGAGACACGGAAAGTACGATGGGAGAGGTAGGATGAGATCCAGGATAGAGCTTTGTTCCGAATACCAAGAGTATAGAGAATGTGATGGAGAAGAGGGTGGTCTACGGTGTCAAATGCTGTAGAGAGGTCGAGTAATATGAGCAGAGTGTAATGACCTCTGTCTTTGGCAGCATGGAGGTCATCAGTTATTTTAGTGAAGGCTGTTTCCGTGGAGTGAGCAGTGCGAAAGCCAGATTGTAGAGGGTCTAGGAGAGAAAATGGAGCAAGCGAGAGAATACAAGACATTCAAGGAGTTTAGAGGCAAAAGACAGGAGGGAGACAGGTCGATAGTTAGAAAGACAGGTAGGGTCAAGCTTGCTGTTTTTGAGTAATGGTATGACTTTTGCATGTTTGAAGGAGGATGGAAAGGTTCCAGAGCAGAGAGAGTAGTTAAAAATGTGTGTGAGCGTAGGGATTATAGTAGGAGCAAGAGGTTTTAGGAGATGGGAGGGAATGGGGTCAAGAGGGCAAGTGGTAGAGGTATAAGAGGCGATCAACAGCGACACATCCTCCTCTGAGACAGTGGAAAAATAGTAAAGGAAGGCAGGAGGGGAGTTAGGAAGAGGTGTGGGATGGGAGGAAGAAACAGAGGGGATGTTCTGCCATATGGATTCCACCTTTTCCTTAAAATAGTCAGCAAAGTCCTGAGCAGAGATGGAGGAAGGAGAGGCAGCTGAGGGTGGTTTGAGTAGAGTATCAAAGACAGAGAACAGTCGGCGTGGGTTAGACTTTTGCATGTTGATTAGAGAAGAAAAGTAGGCTTGTTTAGCTAGCGAGAGGGCAGAGTTGAAACAGGATAGCATAAATTTGTAGTGAAGGAAGTCTGCGAGAGTATGAGATTTCCTCCAGAGGCGTTCAGAGGAACAAGTGGAGGAACGCAGCATGCGCGTGTAGGAATTTAGCCAGGGTCTAGGGTTAGAAGGGCGAGTGCGGCAGAGAGAAAGCGGGGCATGTAGATCAAGAGACGAGGACAAGACAGAGTTGTACTTTCTGACCAGGTTGTCAGGGTCTGTAGCAGAGCTGAGAGAGGAGAGGGAGGAGCGTAAAGTGGAATCAAAGTCAGGTAAGTGAATAGAGCGCAGGTTTCTGCAGAACCGGGGGGTAGATGCAGGTGGAGAAGGGGAGAAGCGAGATAGAGAGAATGAGATGAGATGATGGTCAGAGAGAGGAAAGGGGGAAATGGAGAAATCAGAGAGAGAGAAGTTTTTAGTGAAAACCAGGTCTAAGTAGTGGCCATCCTTGTGGGTGCTGGCTGCCATCCACTGTTGAAGGCCAAAAGAAGAGGTTAGAGAAAGAAAGCGGGAGGTCCAAGGGAGAGAGGGGTCATCAATTTGGCAATTGAAGTCCCCAAGGAGAAGAACAGGGGAGTCTGAGGAGAGGAAGAAAGAGAGCCAGGATTCAAAGTGAGAGAGAAAAGCAGACGGGGGATGAGTAGAGGTAGGTGGGCGATAGATAACCGCCACATGGACAGGGAGAGGAGAGAAAATCTGGACAGTGTGAGCATCAAAGGAGGGAAAAGTAAGAGATGGAGGAATAGGAAGGGTTCGGTAACGACAGAGAGAGGAGAGCAGGAGCCCCATGCCTCCACCCCTGCCATCAGTGCGCGGAGTGTGGGAGAAGGAAAGGGCATCATAATAGAAGGCAGCTTCCAGAGCAGAGTCAGACTGAGTGAGCCAGGTCTCAGTTATAGCAAATAGGAACAGAGAGTGAGAGAGAAAGAAGTCATGTACAGAGAGGAACTTGTTAGAAAGGGAGCGAGCATTCCAAAGGGCACAGGAGAAAAGGAGAGAGGAGGGAGGGTGGCAGGGGATGGGTATGAGGTTGGAGGGGTTGACACCAGAGGGAGTAGAGTTTGCAATTGGCAGGCAAGGATGAGCACATGTAGTAATAGGGCTTGGACCAGCATTGGGAGAGATATCCCCAGAAGCAAGGAGGAGAAGCATGGAAAGAAAGATAATGTGT
This sequence comes from Ascaphus truei, assembly GCA_036426205.1. Taxonomy (NCBI): domain Eukaryota; kingdom Metazoa; phylum Chordata; class Amphibia; order Anura; family Ascaphidae; genus Ascaphus; species Ascaphus truei. Next base: position 58,301 of record WSYH01000496.1, on the reverse strand, counting down.
GAGTATGATTTGTAGGGGTGTTTTTTAGTGCAGGGGATATAGCTGTGTGGTGTCAGAGGACGCAGGTAAGAAAGGAGTTCATGTGAACAGAGAAGTGATGAAGGAAGGAGAGATGGAGATAGATGAATAAAGTTAAAGACATGAGGCTGGTAAAAAGAAGTGCATAATTTGAGAAGAAGTGAAGTCACAGCAAATATAAATGGTAAAGGCAGCATCACAGCAGTAATGATGCAGTCTGGTATAGATGATATCCTCCTTTCCAGCGTAGTTCAAATGCAGGAATCAGGGCCAGATGGGGGTGTCCAATTCTTCACTTCTTTTGACCTTCCTTTTAAACTTGAGTTGTACAGTAGTCCTGCCACTTATAATGTGCCACTTGGATATGTGCTGCATGCAGACTAAAGCTGTTCTACCTGGGTTTATCGGGCCTAACAGTCACCTGACAGTTAGGTTCTGTCTGCTTAATTAGCACATCTGAGGCACATTCAAACAGATGGTTTTCTACACAGGGTGTTCCCTGCCTATGTGGCAACACTTAATTTGATTAGGGGTAGACAGAAAACAGCATTCAAATATGGTTTTTACCTAGCATTGTCACTTGCATATACTATAATACACACAGAAAAGGCTTCAATGAGAGGATTTAGAGATGTTTTTTATCTGAGGAGAGAAGGATAAGATCCATTAGGGTAAGAGTTCCTTCCTTTTAAACTTGAGTTGTTCAGTAGTCCTACCACTTATAATGTGCCACTTGGATATGTGCTGCATGCTCTATGTCTGGATAAGTGTGTACTGGGTCCTATATTTTAAAAAAAATGGGTAACGGGTACTCAGGCAAAATCAATTGTTCTACCCAGCGGGTACCCAGATGGCATTTAACTGCAGGGTGGAGGAAGACTGCGGCGACATCTGGAACAGCAGCAGAGGTCCTGGTGGCAGTGGCAGCAACAGAAGTCTGTATTCAGTCGACTGGAGCAGCAGGAATCCATTACACAGCAGATACCAGTGTGAGCCAGGGAACAATGTGACCGGAGCAGGAGCGTTCCTATTGGACATGGTTCCCCGGCTCACACTGGTATCTGCTGTGTAGTGGATTTCTGCTGCTCCCGTGCTTGCTGAACACAGACTTCTGTTGCTGCCAATGCCACAGAACCTCTGCTGCTGTTCCCGGTTGTCGCCACGGTCTTCCTCACTGGTCTTGCTCACCTTCCGTCGCCGGCTGCAGGTAAGTGATGATGTATTTTCAGCTACTCTGACATTACTCCCACTTCTCAGTTGCAGGGTCCGGGTAATGTCTGACTACCATTTACCTTCCCAGCCATGGATGCGCCTAGCCCAGCGGGTGGCTTCTGAATACCAAGTGGCTTAGGTGGCAATCTTGCGCATTCCCTTGACTGATTCAGACGATTCGCTTGCCCGGCTTCAGATAACTGGCATCGCTCTGATTGGTTGGCAGGAATGTTCCCACGCTGGAATTGGCTGGAGTATTTCATGAGTGAACTGAGAAATACTGTAAGGATCCCTCAGCCAATCCAGTCATCAGATTCTAAGTGCCAGAACAGAAGCAGCAAATTTGAAACGACTAAAAGATTCTCCAAAAGAAATAGCAAAGACACACCGGCTTCATAAATCCGAGGTGAAATATTTATTCAGCTTTTTGGGACCAAGTTCTCAGATAGTAACGTAGCGGTCGCGGCTAGGATTGTAAGCCAAATCGAGTTCCAGGACTTTTGGAGCTACAGTAGCTCCTTGTGAACTTATTTCAGCATCTCCGGGGGAAAGTCAGCGGTGGCGTCAGGAACTTCATGCAGATTTGAGTTCCAGGACATGTCAGGCTAAGTCCCGGTCAACTAAAAACTCTTGTTTAATCTTATATTAAGCTAGGAAAATTTGGATATTATTATCTTTTATAAGTCTCCGTTAGAGCGCTGTTATAAGGTTTTTTTTCACGGCACGTTGGTCACAATTTAACAGCTGCACTTAGAAATGGAGGAAGAGGATAATACCCCCAATGTCTTCAAAAGAAGAATGTCTAGAAGAAGTAGATTGGGTACTTTATTTTCAGACAATGATGAAATATCAGATATGCCGGTTCCTAAAGTGGAAGATAATATGGATATAGAATTTGAGAGATTAGAAAGACTGTTAGTAAAAGACACAAGAAAATGGTGTGACAAAGTTTTTTTAGAAAAATATCTGAAAGAAAAAATCATACCTAGAGGGTTAAGATTGTTGAAAAATCCAACCTGTGATCTAGAAGATGAGACTTTTGTAAAACAGTGGCACAAAATTCTAGATGTATGTTGGACAAACTGATGCATTTAATTGTAACACAACACAAAATGATTCTGAAAAAATTGGACGAAGAAATAAATATCATAAAAAGGAAATTAGAACCACATAAAAAAAACTAACCATTATAAAAAGAATGATGCAGAATTAACAAGGAAAATTGATGATTTAGAAAAAGAGATAGTAGCGGGTTAAAAGAACAAACTATACAGAGATGAAGAAGATTACTCCAAAGGGATTTATAAAAATTGGGGTAGAATCAAAAACTCTAACTATGGACAGAATGACAGACAATTGAGATATTTTAATAAATCTAATACTAATTACCACCAGAAAACAGAGAGGAGATATAGCAGTTCATATGCAAATACCACAAAAAACCTGAAAAGACTAGAAATGACAGATCAAGATCACCTTTAAAAACGGAACATAGACATCAACATAAGACGGTAGAAATTAGAAATGACACAAGAGAAGTAAGATTTGAAGATAACGAGTATTCACGCAAAGATACCCCAGATTATAGGTCAGGTAATAAGTATAGTGAACGAGACACATCAAAAGAAAATAGAGGTCATTCAGAAGCAGTAAGGATATGAATATAATAAAGAAAGATCTAACACCCATTTTTTAGACCAGGGAGTGTCTTCCAGTTCGTGGGAGACAAAGAACAAATATGCCTCCCTAGCAGAGAAGGATCACCAAATAGGAATTCGAAGATCAAGAGATTCAGAGGAAAGAGAGGAGGACGTAAGAGGAAAAAAGATAAAGTTGGTCGAAAGATGAGAATAGATTCAACTAAAAGTATTTTTAATTTGAGCAAAAAAGTTCTCACTGCCAACCAGGAAGAAGTCATTTCCAAAGGGCTGACATTCGCCCCGACGAAAGGGCCGGATAATTTTAATCTGTTTATTGACGCTAACAGGGTTTTACGGCAATTAACCATTAAAAGATTATTTTTATCTAAAAATAAAGGTATTTTAAGTAACACTGAAGAGAGGGGTCAGCTAAAGCAAGATGTATTCCAACGTACAAAATTGAAACAAAAATCCACATTTTACGCAAGCTTCTCAAAGGGCCATCACTTGGAGGTTTTTTTTCAATTGATTAATAAAGATTTTGAGAGAATCACAAGCCAAGAGAATAGGCTTAGAAAAAATTTGAATAAAGAACAAAGAGAGGCAATCAAACAGCTGATAGAAGATGATGATATAATTATGAAACAAGCTGACAAAGGGGGGAGGGGGGTTGTAATCATGGACCGGGACTTTTATATTAAAGAAGCAGAAAGAATATTGAAAGATGCTAATACTTACAGTATAAAAAATTATCTAAAGATCTGACGAATGAATTCCTGGTAGAAATAGAAGACTTTTTGCAGGAAGGAAGGGAATTAGGGGTACTCACAGAAGATGAGTTTAAATATTTGAAAAACGATTACCCTATTATGCCAATATTCTATTTCCTTCCCAAAGTGCATAAAAACAGAGCCAACCCCCCAGGTAGACCCATTATATCAGGGATAAACTCCATGACAGCAAATGTGTCGGAATATATAGACTTTTTTTGCAAAAAATATGTTGTACAAAATAAGTCTCATTTGAAAGATACTACTGAAGTTTTAAATTTTTTGAATGATATGACATGGAATAGTGAGTTTATCCTTGTGACTTGTGATGTCTCAGCTCATATATACTTCCATTAGACACCAACAGGGTAAAGAAGCGGTAAAACGTGCATTGTCAAGAGATCCAATTATGCTGGAAAAACAGATCGAATTAAAAGGAATTGAATTTATTCTGACCCACAATTTTTTAAATTTTGACGGTGACCATTTCCTCCAATTGTGTGACACGGCCATGGGGACCAGGTTCGCACCGAGCTACGCGAACATCTTCATGGTAATCTGGGAACAAGACCAGATTTGGTCAAACCATGAGTTCGGTGCGGACCTGGTCTTATGGAAAAGATACATCGATGACGTGCTCATAATTTGGAGTGGGGGTGAATCAGGACTGGATAGATTTTTGGAGTATATAAATCAAAATGACCGCAATTTGTGTTTCACATCAAACAGCAGCAAATTAGAGATATAATTTCAAGATTTAGTTATATACATAGAAGATGGGATTGTAAAAACGAAAAATCTATTCAAAAAAGTAGATGCTAATAATTATATAGATAATTCAAGCTGCCACCATCCAAAGTGGATAGCCAACATCCATATATATATATATAGAGGGTGTATATATATTTCTGAAATGTCTGTATGTTTGTCTGCATGCCCTGTGTCCCTAGGGCCAATCGCATTGCACCTTTGGCCTGTCACTCCACCTCAACACTGTCCCACCCCTCACCACACTGTCCCACCCCTCACTGACTCTCATTGGCCTTCGGCCAACACCACTGCCACACTGTCCCACCCCTCACCCCACTGTCCCACCCCTCACTGACAATCCTCACTGCTCTGGGGCGACCTCTCAACCCACAAAACCCTCACCGCCTGCTACCACAGATCAGGTACAGAAGCTCTATATCAACATTCACCTCCACACACCGCACGAACAAGCAGCGCAACACTGCCTCTTACAAACACCCCCCTCCACCACCACCCCCCTCAACCTCATGCACCCCCCTACACCACCACCCCCCCCAACCTCATGCACACTACGAACGCACGCCACAGCTCTCCCGCTACTGCAGCCCATCACCAACCCCCCTCACCCAAACATACTCCATCACCTCCCCCCTCACACGAACAGCAAACGCACGCTGCTGAACATACAACGCACGATGCTCCATCACCCACCCCTCACCCGAACATCCCCGGAGCACACCTAAAACTACCCCACCCCCCTCACCCATACATCCACAGCACGATGCTCCTCCGGAGCACCTCAACCCCCCCCCCTCACCCCAACACAAAACTCACGCTGCCGACCATCCAACGCACGATGCTGCTCCGGAGCCCCTCACCCCCCCACCATCCAATGCACGATGCTGCTCCGGAGCCCCTCACCCCCCCCCCCCCCCCACACTCTACCCTACAATCACAGCACTATGCTGCTCTGCTCTGGACCCCTCACCCCCCCCCCCCACACTCACCCGAACATCCACCGCACGATGCTGCTCCGGAGCCCCTCACCCCCCCCCCCACACTCACCCGAACATCCACCGCACGATGCTGCAAGCGCCGTCCCTCCACTTGCTGCTCCCTGATCCCCTCACCCCCCCCACCCCTCCTGCCGTCCCCCTCATTGTGACCCCGCAGCCCCTCACCCCCCCCCGCCGGCACGTCAACTCAGCCGGGCACATACGGGCGCCACGGGGGGGGGAGCGAACGTCACGGGACGGGGGTGGGCAAGCCAAGAGTCACAGGGAACGGGGGGGACGACGGGGGGGGGGGGGGCCGAGTCACGAGAACGGGGGGGGGGGGCCACCAGCCGAACCAGCAGGGGACGGACCGCACGGAGGGGGGGGGACATGCACATACATTAATTATGACAATACATATGCCCACTGCTCTCCACCCCGTCCCACACTCCCCTTCCCCCCCACACCCCTTCCCCCTCCCCCCACTCCCCTTCTCCCCCCCCCCCCCCCTTCCCCCCCCCTCACTTCCCCTTCCCCCCCCCCCCGCTCCCTCTCCCCCCTCTCTCCCCCCCGCTCCCCTTCTTCCCCCCCCACTCCTCCCCCCCCCCGGCTCCCCTTCTTTCCCCCCCACTCCCCTTTCCTCCCGCTCCCCCTTACTCCCCCTCCCCCCCCACTCCCCTTTCTCCCCCCCTCCCCCTCTTCTCCCCCCCCCAACCCCTCTTTCCCTCCCCCCCCTCCGCTCCCTCCTCGCCACTCCCCCCCCCCCACTGTCCCCTTTCCCCCCCCACATCTCGCCCTTCTCCCCTGGTGCGTCCCCTTATCCCCCCGAACATCCCTCTTCCTCCTTCTCCCCCCCCACTCTCCCCTTTTCCCCCCCCGCGCTCCCCTTTCTCCCCCCCCGGCTCCCGTTCTTTCCCGTTCCCCCCTCCCCTTTCCACCCCCCGACCGCTCCCCTTTGAGGGGGGGGGGTCCCCCCCCCCTCGGTTCCGCGCCCTTTCTCCCGCACCCACCGCTCCCCTTTCCGCCCCCTCTCGACCGCTCTTCCCCTCGCCTCCCCCCCGCCCCTTCTCCCCTTTCTCAGCCTTTTCTTTCTTCCCACCCCCAGCCCCCGCTCTCCCCTTTCTCCCACCCCTCTCTCGCCTTTGCTCGTCCCCGCACACGCGTCCCCTTTCTCTCCCCCCCCCCCCGTCTCCCTTTCATGCGGCTTTCTCGCGCCCGCATGCTTAAATCCCTTCTGGGTTGTTTCTCGGCCGTCTCACCCGCCCCCCAGTCTCTCCCCTTTTCTCGGGCCCCTCCAACGCCCCGCTCCCCTTTCTCTCCGCCCTTTCTTCCTCATCTCCGCCACCCCCGGCATTGCCGCCCGGCCTGGCCATCTCACCTTCGCCCCATCTGCGGCCGGCGCCCCCATCCTGATCCCCTTGTCCGCGCAGCTCCCCCGGGACCCCATCCCCTTTTTGCCCCCGCTCCCATTCCCCTTTGTCCCCCTCATCTATCCCCTTTCCCCGCCCCCCCGCTCCCCTTTTAACAACACTACCCCCCGCTCCCCCCTTTTAAACCCCCGCGTCCCCTTTTACCAACCCCCGCCCTCCGCTCTCCCCTTTATTAACCCCCGCCCTCCGCTCCATCCCCTTATACCCCCTCCGCCCCCCTTTTATAAACTTACCTTACCCCCCCCTCCTCCTCCCCTTCCCTCCCCCTCCTCCTCCCCTTCCCTCCCCCCTCGCATCCCCTTTACCTCCCCCTCTCCTCCCCTTTCCCCTCTCCCCCCCCGGGTGCCGCCTAGCCTCTCCCCTTTGTCCCTCCCCCTCCACCCCTTATCCCCTCCCCCCTCCTCCCCCTTTTCCCTACCCCCTCCGCCTCCCCTCCCCTTTTCCCCTCCCCCCTCCCCTCCCCTTTGCCCCTCCCCTCCGCCTCGCCCCCTCCTCAGCCTTTACTCCCCCCTCCTCGCCCTTTTCCTTCCCCCCATCCCTCCCCTCCCCTTTCCCTCCACACCTCCATATACCTCTCCCTCCTGTCCGCCTTTTCCTTCCCCCCATTAGGTCCTCCCTTTTCCTTCACCCATGCCGAAAAAAGAGGAGTGCACCTCCTTCCCCCCTCCCACCGCTCCCGGAACCCCCCCGCCTCCCGCGCCTCCTCACACCCCCGTTCCCCCCTCCCCTTTCCTCCTTCGCTGTTCTTCCTTCCATCCCCTCCGTCTGCTTTCTCTCTCCCGCGGTGATCCGAAGGCGGAACCGTCCCTCATTCCTTTCCCCTCCCATTCAACTCCTGTACACCCTCCTCGGCCGGTCCAATCATCTTCCTTTCGACCACCCTCCCAGTCACAGCCGCTGCCATGCACTCCACAGACAAACCCGCCAAACTCCCACCCTACCTGCCGCCCCACACACCTCTGCCTCCCGCCCCTACGCACCGTACACTCACTGACCCACCGCCTCACACCCTAGCATTCCCCCCTAACTCACGAACAATCACTCACCACCCACTCGCCACCTGGCCGCCTCAAACCCTAGCAGTACCCCCCCACGCACATACAGCACTCACAACCCATTTGTCTAACCCCGCGCCTCACACCCTAGCCAGGACACACGCCTCACATTTTTACATCACTTATGGCACCAAAATATACATTGTACTGTGGTGTGGTTACAATAAAACATTTTTAAACAACATCGTATTACATTTTCTTCCATCTTTCTTTTCAACATTATTATCCAACCTTTCCAACAAACAGTCACCTATTGTTCCACGATTTATAAATAATACTACCTATTACGCATTTACATCCCGGGCAACGCCGGGTCTCTCAGCTAGTATATATATATATACTTACAAATTGCTATAAACCTTTTCATTCTGATAACATACGACTCCCTGCACTCACCCGCTGGGTTTCAGTCCAGCGATGCCTGCGCGTTTCACTTATCTAATTGGGGTGTTATGATAACATTGTGCTGCTGTGCTGTGATTGGGCAGAAATAAGTGCTCCTTTCTTCCCTCTGAATGCTCAAATATTATACTCAGTGCAACTATATTATCGCACAGCGTTATTCTCCCCCCGAACCCCACTTACACCGTAATCTCCCCTCCCCCCGCAGGGGGTGTCATTATATCACTCTGTACCGCGCCTCAGCATATGTTGAATACTAAGCTCTGTGGCCAAGAAAGGACACCCCCGATGCCTCGCTCCATGTTCCCCCGCGCCACGCGTGTAACGTGTCACTAGAACGCTATATACCAGCGCTATCTCCCCTCGCTCACGCTGCGGTTCTCGGCTCCGCTTGAGCTGCTCACAGAGACTTTTCCGTGGTTAGTTTTGGGCCAGAGAATTAAACCCTTCGGGGTTTGGGCCTTGAACGGCGTTCTGGTAATCAGCCGGCGATGAGAGACGTGTCGCGCAGCGCTCACAGCGAGACATGTTCCGCGCGACCTTCGCCCTTTTTGGTCCCCTCAGAAAACGCTGTAACTGTATCCCGGATAATTCTGAGCTCTCCCCCATTGCCCCGAGAGAGGGTAACTGTGTCCCGGATAATGCCGATCCCTCCCCCATTGCCCCGAGAGAGGGTAACTGTATCCCGGATAATGCCGTGCCCTCCCCCATTGCCCTGAGAGAGGGTAACTGTATCCCGGATAATGCCGATCCCTCCCCCATTGCCCCGAGAGAGGGTAACTGTGTCCCGTCTCACTGTTTGATGAGGGGGGTTTGGGAAAATATACATATTTTAAAATCATTTTTGGAACAGAAGCCAGTCCCACGTCTCAACTTACAGAAAACTGTCAGAACCTGTGTATAGTAACATGTTGTGTATTTCAAAGAGGCAGCAGTCACCGGGGTTTAACCCATTAGCTCAGGGGCGGCCAACTCCTGTCCGCCAGGGCCACCAACAGGTCAGGTTTTCAGGATATCCCTGGTTCAGCACAGGTGGCTCAATCAGTGGCTCAGACGAAGACTAAGGCCTCGGGCATGGTCGGCGCTTGTGCGCTGACCTGTGCTGACCCGCGCTGCTGCTCGGCACTGAGCCCCTGCAGCTGCAATGAGAGCGGCTTTAGCAGGGGCTCGCGCAAGCGTCCGCACGCTTGGGGAAGCGTGTGTCTGACGGCGTTTTGAAATTTGGCGCTCGCCGGAGCGCAGGGCCGGTCACGTGAGCGGATCGCCCAATGAGGGCGAACCAGCTCCGTGACGTCACTGGCCCGCCCCCAGAGCCGCCCCCGACACGCCCACGGACGGCGCACTGTGTCAGGCCAGGGAAAGCACCGCTTTCCCTGAGCCTCAGCGCGCCTCCGCACTGATTTGGGCACTATGTCCCAGGCCTAAGAAATTAAGCCACCTGTGCTGAAGCAGAGATATCCTGAAAGCCTGACCTGTTGGGGGGTCTTGAGGACAGAGGTTGAGACCCCCTGCATTAACCGCGTGGTGTTTGCTCCTAAATCACATTGCACCCCCCTTGGAGATCAGCGGCGGCCGTGGCTGTAATTAGGAATGTGGGTACAGAGTGAAGTGTTGCTGGATCATTCTGCTCTGAAAGGGAAGGGGCTTTTTATTCAGCAGCAGCTCATGGCTTCAAAACCGGGCTTCCTTGCACATCAATCTCTATATCACCATCTCTTCACTGGTCCCCACAGCATCTCAGCACTCACCTGCCCCCCCCCCCCCTGTAACCCTGCTCACCTCCCTAAATACCACTGTGTGTACGTGTGACTCACATGCGGATTGTAAGGGCAGAAGGGTGTTCTCTGGGGTCAGAGGTGATGAATCCTGCTCCCAGCTCAGACCTTAACCACTGCAGCAGCCACTCTGCAACATTATGTGGTCCTTCTCTGCCACCTGGTGTTCACTGCAAAGTACTGCAGCCGTACATAACACTGCATTGATCATGCTGTATGTACAGTATATATTTATTTACATAGCACCAACAGTGTTCCCAGTGCTGTGCAATAGAGGACAAGTAGAGTACAAAGTGGGGATAAGAGCAGCAAGTAACTGACAAGATAATTAAATTGCGGCTCGGCCCCAAAGAGCTCACGGTATAAGAAGTGGTATACAGTATTGGGAGACTTATAGAAGCAGCCGGAGTATACGGGCAGCCGGGGGGGGGGGGGGGGGGGGGTCACTCGCAGCTGGAAGCAGTAGGAGAGGCGTTGTTCTTTCGCAGGTCTGCAGCCTGCCTTCCCCCGTTATCTCTTAGCATACAATGCCTCCACTGCAAATGGGGACTCTGGGTTATGACATGCAAATGATCCATAATGACCTGCACTCCTATAAGCGCATCCCTGCCGCATTACATATGGATCACTGATAAATGAAGTGGCATTAACACGTGGAACCGTGTCTTTCTCCCATTCTGCAGTGCTGATAGGGGTCGGGATTGAGACACTGCAGCAGGGGCAGTTCCCCAGCCTGGCTTACTATTTACTGTGAGTATATGCACCCCTATATAAATCTACACCCCTATATAAATCTACACCTCTATATAAATCTACACCCCTATATAAAGCGACACACAGACTATTCTTGTGTCTCTACTCCCCGCTTTTTGTGTAACCCCTTTCGTAGTGCCTCAGATTGTCTTCCCCTGTATGTCCTCTTTTTGTCATACAATGTAATTGTCTGCCCACATTTGTACTGCGCAACGCAATATGTGAGTGCCATCCCAATAAAAGATAATAAAATATACGCATACAGTACATGGTATATATAACAAAACAAAAAAATATTGTAAAAATTCATTATATATATTATAGAATATATATTATATATATAGATATAGAATATATAATGTGTGTGTTATGTATAGAGCAACTGTAAAATATTCTGTATATTATTTGCATGTCTTAGATAGGGTCTGGCAGCCCGGTCTTTCCACATTATCGCCAGCACACAGCACTTCCATATGCAGCAATGGATTCTGGGAAATGACATGCAAATGAGCACACAGTGCCACCTTTTGTCTCAAGCTGATATTACACGAGCAACCCTTAATGTGTGCTCATTTGCATGTCATTTCCCAGAATCCCTTGCTGCAGTGGAAGTGCTGTGTGCTGGGTGATAATGGTGAAAGGCGGGGTTGCAGACCTGTCTAAGACATGCAAATGAGTATACGGTAATTTTTACATTTGCTATATGCTTTGCTGTGGAGGGTTTTTGTCACTTTTTTTTACCCACCATAACCTTAATAAGTGTGGTATATATATGTATATAGACACGTGCATATATAACATGATATAGCATTGCATGAACAGTGGTACAGATTAATACAAAGGTAGCTCATGTAGATATATCAGCAGTGAGAGACAGAAACACTGTCCCCAAGAGCTTACAGTCTGCCAGTGTAGTGATAAACGCTTCGTATAACTCCAGCACGTCCCACGATGCAGCACAGCGGTAACCAGAGATAACGTAAACATTAACGCGGATCTTTATAAATCCAGCTTTTGCACAATAATATTTTTGCATTTGCGCATATTCATATAAATAACTGAAAAGCAACGTGGCTAATACTGTGGCCTTCCCTTCAAGAAAAGTACCGCTACTTTTTAATAGCACTATGACCACTAATAACGGTGTTCCCCGGCCTCTCTGTGAGTGTGTTCCCCAGCCCATCTGTGAGTGTGTGTTCCCCGGCCTCTCTGTGAGTGTGTGTTCCTCGGCCTCTCTGTGAGTGTGTTCCCCGGCCTCTCTGTGAGTGTGTGTTCCCCGGCCATCTGTGAGTGTGTGTCTCCCGGCCTCTGTGAGTGTGTGTTCCCCGGCCTCTGTGTGAGTGTGTCGGCCCGGTAGGTTCCCCAGGCCTCTTCGTTGTGTCGGACTGTTGTGTGTGTCCCCAGGCCTCTCGTGAGTGTGTTCCCGGCCTCTCTGTGGAGTGTGTTCCTCCGGCCTCTCGTGAGTGTGTTTCCCCGGCCAAATCTCTGTGACGGTGTCCCGCCCGTGGTGTGGTTCCTCCGCCTCTCTGTGAGTGTGTGTCCCCGAGCCCTCCTGTGAGTTGTGTATTCCCAGGCCTCCTGTGAGTGTGTGTTCCTCGGCTCTCTGGCGTTGAGTGTGGTCTCCCAGCAGCCTCTGAGTGAGTGTGTGTTCTCGGCCTCCTCTGTGAGTGTGTTCCCCGGCCTCTGTGTGAGTGTGTGTTCCTCGGCCTCTCTGTGAGTGTGTGTGTTCGCCCTTGTTGATCTCGGCCTCTCTATGAGTGTGTCCCCGGCACTCTTAGTGTGAGTCCCGGGCTCTAGTTTCCCGGGCCCTCTGTGAGTGTGTTTCGCCTCGGCCTCTCTGTGAGTTGTGTTCCTCGGCTTCTCTGTGAGTGTGTATCCCCGGCCTCTCTGTGAGTTGTGTTCCCCAGGCACTCTGTGAGTGTGGTTCCTCGCCCTTCTGTGAGTGTGGTTCCCGCCTCTCTGTGAGTGTTGTTCCTCGGCCTCTCTGTGGGGTGTAGCCTTGTGGTTGTCTCCAGGCACTCTCTGTGCAGTGTTTCTCCCCACCTCTTAGGTTCCCTTGTGAGTGTGTGCCCCGGCCTCCTCTGTGAGTGTGGTTCCCCGGCTCTCTGTGAGTGTGTTCCCGCTCCCTGTGAGTGTGTGTTCCTTGCCCGTCTCCTGTGAGTGTTGTTCCTCCAGCCCCTTGTGAGTGTGTTTCTCCGGCCTCTCTGTGAGGTGTGTTCCCGGCCCTCTCGTGAAGTGGTTCTTGGTCCTGCGGTGTCCTCTGCTCATGTGAGTGTGTTCGGCATTGGTCCCGGCCCTCTGCTAGGTGTCACGCCTATGTGGAGTGTTTCCCCGCCGACCATCTGTGAGTGTTGTCCCCTTGCCCCCTGTGGTGTGTTCCGGCCTCTCGTGAGTGTGTTCCCCGGCTCTTTGTGAGTGTGTTCATCAGGCCTCTCGGAGTGTGTTCCCGACTCTTGTGGTGTGATTTATTCTCCCGTAGTGTGACCCGCTCTGTGATTGTGTTGGTCTCGTGAGTGTTCCCAGCCCCTGTGAGTTGTGTTCTATCCGGCTCTCTGTAGTGTGAGTCACGTCCTTCTCTTGGGGTCCGGCCTCTTAGTGGTCGTGTGTCCACCGGCCTTCTCGGTGAGTGTGTGTCCCCGGCCTCTCTTGTTGAGTTGTGTTCCCAGGCCTCTCTGTGTGTGTTTACCTGGCCTCTCTGTGATGTGTTTCCTCGGCCTTCTCATTGAGTGTGTGTTCCCCCAGCCGCATCTGTGAGGTGTGTTCCGGCTCTCGGGAGGGCCGGCTCTCTTGAGTGTGTAGCCCTTGTGATGTTCCCCGGCCTCCTTGTTGAGTGTGTGCCCCGGCCCTCTGTGAGTGTTTCCGGCCCTCTCTGTGAGTGTGTGTTCCCGCTCTGGTTGGCCCGGACCTGGTGGTTTTCCGCCATTGTGAGGTGCTTGTGTGGCCAGCTCTCGGAGTCATCGGCCTCTCTGTGAGTGGTTCCCCAGACTCTCTGTGAGTGTGTGTGTTTCCTGGCCTCTTGGTGTGTGTTCCCGGCCTCTCGTTGAGTCGATGTTCCCCCCTCTGTGAAGTGTATTCCTTGGCTCTCTGTGAGATGGTGGTGGTTCCTAGGCCTATCCTGTGGTGTGTGTCCTCTAGCCTCTCTGTGACGTGTGATTCCTCGGCTCTCTTGGTGTCTGCTGTAGTGTGTGTCCTCGGCCCTCTGTGTGTTCCAGCTCGTGTGTTCCTCGGGCCTCTCTTGTGAGTGGGTGTCCCATCGGGCCCTCTCTGTGAGTGTGTGTTCCCGGCCTATGGGTGTCCTGGCTCGTCATGCCTCGTGTGTCCCCGGCCCTCTTGAGTGTGTGTCCTCGGCCTAGTGAGTTTGTCCTGCAGTGTGTGTGTTCTCGGACTCGGTGTTCCCCTCTCTCTGTGAGTGTGTCCTCGACCCTCTCGTGAGGGTGTGTGTCCTCGGCATCGTCTGTGAGTGGTGTTTGTCTGGCCTGTCTGTGATGTGTTCCCACCGACCCTCTTGTAGGTGTGTTCCCCGGCCTTCTGTGAGTGTGTTTCCGGCCCTACTGTGAGGTGTGTTCCCGGCGCCTTGTGAGTGTGTGTTCCTCAGGCTCTCTGTGAGGGTGTGTCTGGCCTCCGGTAGGGTGTCTCTGGCTCTCTGAGGTGTGTTCCCCGGCCTCTCTGTGAGGTGTTGGTCTCGGCCTCTCTGGTGAGTTGTGGTTCGCTCAGCCTATCTGTGAGTGAGTAGTCCCCGGCCCCTCTTCTTTGTTCTTCAGCCTAGTAAGTGTGTTTCCCGGCCTCTTGTGAGT
>WSYH01000496.1:16311-43694 GCA_036426205.1 Ascaphus truei | reverse complement strand
GTGAGTGTGTTCCCCGGCCTCTCTGTGAGTGTGTTCCCCGGCCTCTCTGTGAGTGTGTTCCCCTAGCCTCTCTGTGAGTGTGTGTTCCCCGGCCTCTCTGTGAGTGTGTGTTCCCCAGCTCCTCTCTGTGAGTGTGTATTCCTCGGCCTCTCTGTGAGTGTGTGTTCCTCGGCCTCTCTGTGAGTGTGTGTTCCTCGTCCTCTCTGTGAGTGTGTGTTCCTTGGCCCCTCTGTGAGTGTGTGTTCCCCGGCCCCTCTGTGAGTGTGTGTCTCGGCCTCTCTGTGAGTGTGTTCCCCGGCCCCTCTGTGAGTGTGTGTTCCCCGGCCCCTCTGTGAGTGTGTTCCCCGGCCCCTCTGTGAGTGTGTCTCACACTGTTCTCTCTGTGTTCCCCTGCCCAGATTCTCTGCCGGAGCAGTGTCTGTCTGTGAGAGCTCCTTCTTCCTGCACCTGCTGCTCACGTCCTGCTTCAGGTAACCCCCGAGATATATCTCTTCCCTATGCTTGTATTCCTACACAGAGCTGGCAGTGTGCACAGTGCTGCACCGTATCACGTCTCTGCCAGACACCCAGCTCTTCGTGGAAGCTTTCCCTTCACTGTTCCCACGTGGGGCGAGTATTTTCACCCCAACTCCACGTCATCATTAGATTCCATCCAATCCTTTTATAACCGTGGCACGAGCTTAGAGGGTTCATATCAGTGGGGCTGCATTGTAGTGTGTGTGCCGCTGCGGATTCGTTAGGAGGTCTCCCTGTCTGGGACGGGCCAGGGATTAGCTTCAATCTAGCAGATTAATAGTTAAAAAAATCAGATACTTTTTTTGCTGTTTTTTGTTCTTTTACATATTTTGTGGTAAACAAATGATTAGGACTTTTTTAAACTTTCTTTGCTCACAGGTTTTTTTAAATAAATTGCTATCAACGCTCTGTTTGCAAAGTCATTATAACGCCATATAAAAAATACATGGCTGATATGGGTGAATCCCGAGATACATACAGTGTTCCTAAATACACCAGATAAGTAAGGCCGGTACTATAACAGGGCTCCATCTGTCTGTAACGGTGATTCCCCCTACCGGTAGGAGATTTGGCTATTACTGGGTGTATGGTGCATGTATCTGCTGGTAACAGGAGGGCTGAGTCGTCCGCGGATGGTAGTGGGGACACATGAACAGGCTTCTGGGGTTCATACCCCACATATCTCCTTAGCAGTGCAGCGCCTCCATCTGCCGTAGGCTCCAGAAACTGAAGGTGATCGCCTACGGTAGAACTATTACCTCTCCCCCCAGTAAGGTCACGCAGCAGGCAGGAGGTATATTACAGGAACGGGTTATTCACTCTGTACAGCACAGTTACACGGCAGGCTGCTGCCCGATGCAGTACTCTCAGCTCTCACTGAATGATGTTCCCTGGACCATCACTACAGGCCAAGGGCACCCGCAGCCGTCCTAGCTCTTCCCCACCTCCCTAGCAGAGGCAGAGGTATGGTCCACACTCACTCTCTCCCGGAGGGAAGAGCACATGGGAAGGCCCCAATCTCAGGCTCCTGTGACCTGCCTTCCTCAGAGGGGGAAGGAACAACTAACTTTAGGGCGGTCCTGCCCTTTAGTACAGCCAGGAGACGGGCACCCCGTTTTCCCAGCTACAACAGGATGTACCACCCCCTGCTGTCACTCAAGTGCTGTACCAAAAGGAAGGGGGAAAACCCCATACCAACTACTGGCAACCTGATTGTACCAGGGTTTACTGCAAGCCCAAGGACAGAATAGTAGCCCTCGTGTGATCTGGCTACACTCTCCCTCTGGTGGAATCACAATGACCCCGCTTGTGTCCTACATTTTCGGGTACCATCTTCGAATGTAACCTGAACATAACAAGAACATTTCACACACAATGGTGGATCACATTCACATATATGCATGATAACACATTTCACTGAATATCGTTATACAGCTGATAATTGAATACAACAATCACATGGCAGAACTAAGGTCCCTCCCAATCTGGAGAACCTGTTTTCAATAGTACAGTAGTGCGCCGGTTCCTCGGCTAACTAATGCTCGGTGTGACCGGACACCGTCACTGAAAATACCCCATTAATGTGGGGTGAGCATAGCAGGGACGGGATGTAGCATACTGTGTGTGTGCGCACTGAGCATAGCAGGACACGGGATGTAGCATTTGTGTGTGTGTGTGTGTGCACTGGCATAGCAGGGACGGGATATGTAGCATACTGTGTGTGTGTGCACTGAGCATAGTGAGGGACGGGATGTAGCATCTGTGTGTGTGCGCCACGAGCATAGTAGGGACGGGATTTGTAGCATACTGTGTGTGTGCTATGTTGCATAGCAGGGACGGAGATGTAGCTATACTGTGTGTGCGCACTGAGATAGCAGGGACGGGAGTTAGCATACTGTGTGTGTGTGCGCACTGAGCATAGCAGGAAACGGGATGTAGCATACTGTGTGTGTGCGCAACGGAGCTAGCAGAGAGACGGGATGTAGCATATCTGTGTGTGTTGCGCACTGAGCTATTAGCAGAGACGGGATTGTAGGAATACTTGTGTGTGTGGTTGTTGTGCGCAATGAGCATAAGGAAGGGCGTGTGTTGTAGCATACGTGTGTGTGTGTGTGTGTGTGTGCACTGAGAATAGACGGGACGGGATGTAGCATTCGTGTGTGTGTGTGGTGTGTGTGGGTGTGTGTTGGTGTGTGGTGTGTGTGTGTGTGTGTGTGTGTTGTGTGTGTGTGTGTGTGTGTGTGTGTGTGTGTGGGTGTGTGTGTGTGTTGTTGTGTGTGCACTGAGCATAGCAGGGACGGGATGTAGCATTATGTGTGTGTGTGCACTGAGGCATAGCAGAGAAGGGATGTAGCATACTGTGTGTGTGTGTGGCACTGAGCTTAGCAGGGACGGATGTTTGTGTTGATTGTGTGTGTGTGTGTGTGTGTGTGTGTGGTGTGTGTGTGTGTGTGTGTGTGTGTGTGTGTGTGTGTGTGTGCACTGAGCATAGCAGGGACGGGATGTAGCATACTGTGTGTGTGTGTTCGCACTGAGCTTAGCAGGGACGGGATGTAGCATACTGTGTGTGTGTGTTCGCACTGAGCTTAGCAGGGACGGTATGTAGCATACTGTGTGTGTGTGCACTGAGCATAGCAGAGACGGGATGTAGCATACTGTGTGTGTGTGTGCGCGCTGAGCATAGCAGGGACGGGATGTAGCATACTGTGTGTGTGTGTGTGCACTGAGCATAGCAAGGACGGGATGTAGCATACTGTGTGTGTGTGTGCGCTGAGCATAGCAGGGACGGGAATGTACATACTCTGTGTGTGTGTGGCCACTGAGCATAGCAGAGACGGGATGTAGCATACTTGTGTGTTTGTGTGTGCGCATGAGCATAGAAGGGACGGTCTGATTAGCATACTGTGTGTGTGTGTGTGTGTGTGTGCACTGAGATAGGGGACGGGATGTAGCATTCTGTTGTGTGTGTGTGTGTGTGTGTGGTGGATGTGTGTGTGTGTGTGTGTGTGTGTGTGTGTGGTGTGTGTGTGTGGTGTTGTGTTGTGTGTGTGTGTGTGTGTGTGTGGTGTGTGTGTGTGTGTGTGTGTGTGTGCACTGAGCATAGCAGGGACGGGATGTAGCATTCTGTGTGTGTTTGCACTGAGCATAGAGCAGAGACGGGATGTAGCATACTGTGTGTGGTGTGCGCACTGAGCTTAGCAGGGACGGGATGTACATTCGTGTTGTGTGTGTGTTGTGTGTGTGTGTGTGTGGTGTGTGTGTGTGTTGGTGTGTGTGTGTGTGTGTGTGCACTGAGCATAGCAGGGACGGATGTAGCATACGTGGTGTGTGTGCACTGAGCATAGCAGGGACGGGATGTAGCATACTGTGTGTGTGTGTTCGCACTGAGCTTAGCAGGACGGGATGTAGCGATACTGTGTGTGTGTTCGCACTGAGCTTAGCAGGGACGGTATGTAGCATACTGTGTGTGTGTGCACTGAGCATAGCAGAGACGGGAGGTAGCATACTGTGGTTGTGTTGTGCGCACTGAGCATAGCAGGGACGGGATGTAGCATACTGTGTGTGTGTGCGCACTGAGCATAGCAGGGACGGGATGTAGCATACTGTGTGTGTGTGCGCACTGAGCATAGTAGGGACGGGTTGTAGCATACTGTATGTGCGCACTGAGCATAGCAGGGACGGGATGTAGCATACTGTGTGTGTGCGCACTGAGCATAGCGGGGACGGGATGTAGCATACTGTGTGTGTGTGTGCGCACTGAGCATAGTAGGGACGGGATGTAGCATACTGTGTGTGTGTGCGCACTGAGCATAGCAGGGACGGGATGTAGCATACTGTGTGTGTGTGCGCACTGAGCATAGCAGGGACGGGATGTAGCATACTGTGTGTGTGTGTGCACTGAGCATAGAAGGGACGGGATGTAGCATACTGTGTGTGTGTGTGCGCACTGAGCATAGCAGGGACGGGGATGTAGCATACTGTGTGTGTGTGCGCACTGAGCATAGCAGGGACGGGATGTAGCATACTGTGTGTGTGTGTGTGCACTGAGCATAGCAGGGACGGGATGTAGCATACTGTGTGTGTGCGCACTGAGCATAGCAGGGACGGGATGTAGCATACTGTGTGTGTGTGCGCACTGAGCTTAGCAGGGATGGGATGTAGCATACTGTGTGTGTGTGCGCACTGAGCATAGCAGGGACGGGATGTAGCATACTGTGTGTGTGTGCGCACTGAGCATAGCAGGGACGGGATGTAGCATACTGTGTGTGTGCGCACTGAGCTTAGCAGGGACGGGATGTAGCATACTGTGTGTGTGCGCACTGAGCATAGCAGGGACGGGATGGGGGTAACTAACTGTATGAAAGTAATGCCCTAGCCCTGACTCCCCCCCCAGGTGCCCAGCCGAGCCTCCGCTGTACGTGTGCTTAGGGAA
This sequence comes from Ascaphus truei, assembly GCA_036426205.1. Lineage (NCBI taxonomy): Eukaryota > Metazoa > Chordata > Amphibia > Anura > Ascaphidae > Ascaphus > Ascaphus truei. The sequence goes on along the minus strand of WSYH01000496.1, from coordinate 38,746 downwards.
GACGGCGCGGATAGGCGGATTGCAGAGGTTCCTGGGGTACGGGCTACTCTCCGTGGCTTGCTTCTTGCACCCTGTCCTGGTCTGGCACGTCACTATCCCAGGTAAGTGTGCGTGTCAGTGTATATCCACACGGAGAAGTATGAGGGGGGAAGTGAATGTGTAGCCAGCACAATATATAATAACTTTAATAATACGTTATTACATATAGCGCTTTCCTCCCAATGGGACACAAAGCGCGTCCCGGTTACAGTATAGCGTACGCAGCACGCAGGAATGTTTCAGGCACATATATATGCAAAAATAAGCGCTTTCCTCCCCACCTGATGGAAGGTCCTGAGTGGGACGTGAAACGCTGCCATGTACAGTGAGTATACACTCAGACATCGGGTGTTCTCTTGTGGATACAAGTTACACTTTGCTCCCTCAGTAATGAGATCAGGGGTGGGAACGCTTGAAACGTTTCTCGCTTGATATCAGCTTGGTCCATTATATCAATTAACATATATGACCAATATGCAATTATTATTCCTAATTTCTGTATACTTAGGGAGTTTGGCAGGGACGTGAGCGCAGCGTACACTGTAATATTTCTGCCGTATTATCGTCCTTCGCTGGCTTCTGTTGAAATGAATGTGAATTGATGCATCTTTAGCTGTGTCCACGCGGAGAATCCCACCGCTGGGAACGGTGACGTGTAACAATGTTCCTCGCGTCCTTAAACTGCTTCACACATGTTAAGGCCGCGACGGAGATATCAGGAAATGGGGACAACCAACAGGTGGAGAGAAACACGGGCACGCTCCTCACCGGGACGCGCGCTCCGCCGGTTCCTTCACCTACCCGAGGAGAGGCGGTGCGCCTGAAACCTTGTATCTTTTGGCATGTTCCTGGGAAGTAAAAATGGGGATTTGAATGAAGAATTTACTCTTCATTTACCCGTGTGAAGGAACCTCCAGACCGTGTGTCTCTGAGTGATGTCCCTATTTCCTTGTATTCATTTGGTGTGGCCACTAGCACCATTGAACATTTCACGCCGCCCTGTACATGTGCCCCTTGTGTATTGTTTGTCTCTTTGGTTGTGGCTGAAGTATTCAACACAGGTGTTCTAGGTAGGATATATATATCTCCTATTTTCCATTCCAGAGGCTTAACCACAAGACTTTCTCCTTACTGGCATCATGCTTTATTTCCCTCATTCACTTACTCCTCCCTGTCTCCCAGGCTCCATGCTTATTGTCACTGGTGTGGCCTACCTTCTGCTGAGCAAGCGGAAGAAGACCAAGCTGGGCAAGGAGTGCATCGCTCAGGCCGAGTACTACACAGATCCATCCGCCACTGCCATAGCCATGACCGGAGCTGGGGACACGGAACAGACCTACACGTTCAACAGCTCCCTGAGAGAGAAGAGAGAGTCCCTCCTTACCCAGATGAGGAGCGTCCTCAAAGTGAAACGGGACCGTCAGCCGCCCAGGACCACAGGCTCGGAAAAAGACCCCATGGACAACTCAACGGATGTGACCGGCCAAAAAAAGCATGTCCACTTCGAAGAGAAGGTCATTAAGATTATCCCAACAGAGGGGATCCTGGAAGATCAGGACAGCGAATTGGAGGAGACCACCTTAGACACAGCCCCCATCATAGCCACAGAGGGCAGACCAGTCCTCGGCACCTTACCCATGACCCCTGGCCTCTTCTGAAGACATGGTTTGGTGGTTAAGGTGTTGGACCTAAACAGTCAAGACTCTTGGTTCTATTTTCAGACTGGATCATGACACAATGGGAGTAACCAGTCGGCACCCCCGAAGACCCTAGGCCGAGGGGATGTACATGTCCGGGACTTATGACTTTGCTGGTAATGTAAGACACTGAGAGAGTCTTCCTCTGCTTGTGGGACAATTCTGGCATGACTCCTGTTTAAGTGATCACTTACAATTTTGGGAAATGTAGAGCTGGTGAGAAGACTGCCCTCTACCTGCCGAGGTGAGAGGACTGCCCTCTACCTGCCGAGGTGAGAGGACTGCCCTTACTGCCGAGGTGAGAGGACTGCCCTCTACCTGCCGAGGTGAGAGGACTGCCCTCAACCTGCTGAGGTGAGAGGACTGCCCTCTACCTGCCGAGGTGAGAGGACTGCCCTCTACCTGCCGAGGTGAGAGGACTGCCCTCTACCTGCCGAGGTGAGAGGACTGCCCTCTACCTGCCGAGGTGAGAGGACAGCCCTCTACCTGCCGAGGTCAGAGGACTGCCCTCTACCTGCCGAGGTGAGAGGACTGCCCTCTATTTCAGATATCTTAAACTCTATTGCTTGACAAATGGTGGCAAAACCTACCAACCATCCATGTAATCCCCGATTTCCAACGGAGAAAGATAATGAAGGGGTGAGAGGACATCTTTAAGTGTCACTCAGATATGACTTCCCTCGTTGTTGGGTGTCTCCGTGCCCCGTCAGTAACACTGTAACATTTATACACATTAATACGTATTGCTGCAGCTTGTAAGACTTTCCGATTCTGTTTGCGGCCTGTTTTGTATTATAATTACTATTAGACGCTGTGTATATCTTACATCGTTAACCATGTACCCACATCTTCAGATTACACGCATCCGTATCATTTAACATGCAGAGGAATCATTCCATGAGAGAGCTCCCAAGTCAATATAGGAAGAAAGGATTCCCGGACATCCAGATCTCACAGTCAACGTGTGTTATAATCGGGTTTTGACTTAGAAGAAGAAAAGGTGTGTGTGTGTGTCTTGTAACAACACATAACATCTCACTATAAAGCTCATGACTGCACGTATATAACGTATGGTACTGTGGTTGTGTCTGAGCAGGGACCTGACAGAAGGATATGAAATAGATTGGGAATATTCCCCATGTAATGACCTTGGGATGGAACAGGACGTGTGTGGGGTACGGCAGTGGGGGAGCAGACAAATTCCAGGGAGAGGACGGAGTTTCGGAACTTGGACAGTAACCGCCGGTCACGGCTGGTTCTTTCTTATTCCTTTGTAAACACGGTGAATTGCCAGCAATGGCGGTTCTGTATTGTTCCTTCTCGTGGGAGTAAGTACTGAGAAAAAGCAACACTTTCTCATGGCGGAGACGCACACCCACCCTGCAACGGGCCCCTGCGAAGACGTGTGTGTGGGGAGGGGCGCGATGAAGAAATGATGATGAGGGTGGAAACAAGGCAGCAATATGTTGAGATTGGAGATGGGGGCTCTTTGAAACCAAAGGGATTTTAACAATTCAAATCTTTTGTCTGTAGAATAAATCTTGGGGCGAAATTGTGCAGCTGAGAAGCGCGTTAGGGCTTGGAGTGTACCCCCAAAGTTAGCTGGCCACCCCAGTGGAAGGGACATGCTTCCCCAAACACACTATCAGTGGAAACAGGATGCAGAAAATGATGTGTTTGGAGAAGGAAGGGGATGAAAGAAGACAGACACAGCAAGAGCAATTATCTCAAATACGTCTAATTATCTTATTACATGGGCTGTCTGGTTCTTCGGACGGTCAACTGGAAGTCCGCAATCGCCATACAACTGAGCGCTAGGGACAGGCCATAGCTGTGGCCAATGATTTATACTCATATAATATCGCACTATAATACATATTTTTGCTCGGCAGCGCGTTAGCTACCCCTGTGGCAGCAGTTGGGTGAATGCATTGGCTGGTGATAATTAGAAAGTTCTGTCTTGTGCAGAATTTCTGACACTGAATAAAATGTTTGTATTTTCGCTTCTGCGCTTGCTTTCGACTCTCGCTTCCCTCGGCCCAGATCCTTTAGATAGCCACGTAAAAATAAACAGAAAATGAGCTATTGATAAGGCAGCCGGGGGGGATAGGATACAGAGACCTGTCAGGATCCCATCAGGGTATATTGTGCCACTGGAATATGGTCATTAATGACCAGCACGTCCTTGCCGATGATGGATCGATAAAGAGCAGTAGGGTTATCTGTGGAATGGGTTGAACACCCTGGGGACAGGGGCAGAGGACCAGACACAAGCCCTGCTGGCTTCAGCCAAAGTGCCCGCTTTTATAAACCCCTGAGAAATTCAGGGGGTCGGGCAGGATGTTTGGGGAGAATTCCTGATCATTTTGTATTTTGCAATTCTGATCATTTTAATAACTTTCACAAAATATAAAAGAGGTGCCCTCAAAAACAAACCTCACATCTTACCTGAATAACACAGAAACTCCGGTAAAACACCCCAAGAATCTCAACTATTATAGGCAAAAAGTTTTTTTTTTACACAGAAAATATAATACAAATAGATATATATTAATATCAGAGGATATGCATGTTTGTATTATTCATTTCAGATTTAAGGAATCCAGAAATAGGTTCCAAGGTTTCTAATAAATGTTACTACAAAGCAAACCTGTGGATGAGCAAACATGGGGAAGAAGTTTGGGGATGCATCTGAAAGCTGCAGCAAAGAGTTCGGCAGCTATCTGCTGCAAAATAGGGCTGAAAATGTGCCCTGGTCTCCCATGATCGCAGCATATTTCCAACCGTACTGAGCAGCCAGTACTGGGGTGTAATCAGTGGGGCTTCAGCACAGAGCAACCCGTGGTTGGGGTGGTTAATAAGTACGGCTGAGATCGCTGTATGAATAAGTGAGTGAAAGTTACTGCAGAAAATGCACTGCGGTTACAAAGCACAAGCACACTGTCAGACAATTCCTGCAGCTGGGATCTGCCTAACGATAATCTAAAGTCTCCTTATAGTTCACCCCCTATAACAACATTTCAGCCCATACATCCCTTGCAGCTGTTGGGGTTCTATATTGTTGCATTTTTCGCAAAGTAGCTTAAAGGAGTAATCCATGCAATATCCTATGTGAGGGTCTTTAATATAAATCCGTTCTGCCGTATAGTATTAGATAATACTGCATGCTATTTTTTGGGTTTTAATATAATGAGCATCCTTTGTTTGCTATAGCAGGCTTTATCCCACCTCCCCAGCAGTGCAAGATATTTGTAACGCTTTCCTGTTTGTGATACTTTGTTGCCAATATTCCCAGCAGTTTGGCAAGCTGTAACAATAGATAATGTTACCTTCGTAATATAAGGATACATTGTAGCTGCTGAGTTACACTGACTGAAGGATGGATTGAAACTGAAAGGCAGCCATTTAGTGAACCCTGGGAAGCAGGATCTTTGCCGATCGATCACGGTAGAGCGAATCTAACAGCAGCTTTAGGTAATTAAGTCAGGTAATCAAAGGCAGCGTATATTAAAACAAAAGAAATATTTTTTTAGAGTGCCACGCAGACTGGCTCTTTAAACTTGACGGACCCTGAAGAATTCAGAGCTAATTTGACACACTAACGAGCCATAGAGTTAGAAGAGTGATTATAAGGAGATATACGTAGGATCCAGGGTGTGTCCGTTCTGTCTGCATTACTCTCTGATTACAGAACGTCTTGCGCCGGCTCTCGCTCATTACAATTAGGACGCGTTCCAAAGTTTCTTTTATTACCTAAAGCGGAATTCTAAACCAAAATCTACCGCGTCTTCCAAAAACAACACTGGGGTTTAGTAAGTAAATACGGGGTTAATGCGATGAGCTGCGACACGAAATATTGACGGCATTAATTTCGCTGTTATCATTTACTTACATACAACTGATTCCTGCTGCCCTTTCCCACCAAATTCTGTGCCACGGATATAGGAGATTCGGTGACGATGTTTATTTTGGGGGGAAAAAATTATTTCTGGCGAATTCCCCTTTTGATCCCATTTCCAAAGATTGTTTTTGCACATGGTTAGTCCCAACCCGTGAATATCGCGTTTCACTACAACGCAAACAGAAAGGCCGCGGGAATTTGGGAGGCCGTGCTGACAAACACCAGAGGACCACAGAAAGTAATTAATCAGTATTAGCAAGAAAGCGATCACTTGGGTTAATCAATCAAAGTGAGCAGCAGAGGCACACTGTAATCAGCAGGTCGCGTTTGAAGCGGGGTCCCCCCCTGGGGCGGAAGGGAGATGTTTATGATGGCTTCACTCATCAGCTGATTTATTTGAACCCCAAGATAAATGATGCGTCACTCGCGCACTGCCACCGTCATCTCTGATTATACGGCACGCTCCCACGTGCCCAGACACCGGAGAGGCACTGAGTGACGCAATTACTCATCTGTGCGCCCGAAACACACAGAAATCAGCGACTCCGCCAACCACCACGACAGCAGCTCATTTTATTATTATTACTATTCTCTTGTATTTGCATGGCACAAACATGTACTGTAGCGCAGTACAATGTGGGAGGGAGATAACATCATAGGACAAAACAGTACGTATATATGTTAGGACAGGCCTGCACAATTCCAGTCCTCTCGGGCCGCAAACAGGCCAGGTTTTTAGGCTATCCCTACTTCAGCACAGCAACAGCTGACTCAATTAGTGGCTCAGTCATACTGAGCCACTAATTGAGTCAGCTGTGCTGAATTAGGGATATCTTGAAAGCCTGGCCTGTTTGCGGCCCTCGAGGACTGGAGTTGTGCAGGCCTGTGTTAGGACAGGCTAAGGTAATAGGAGGAAGGATGTGAAGTTGCCCGGTGCCCGGAGGAAAGCGCGGGCAGAAGGGGATGTCTGCGGGTCAGGTGTAGGATGGATGGATGCATGGGCTGCTTCTCACCGATGCAGATAATGCTATGTACTGTCACGTGGGGGGCTGCGGTGTATCCTGGGAAAGGCGTGCGCACCAGCAGTGCCGGAGGTGGCCTAACGATGAGCGGCCGCTGCTGTTCCTGATCCACAACAATAATATAGAAAGATTTCTGCAATAATTATGCTACGCACAGAAATAAAAGGAGTCTGACAAAAATGTTTGAAAAAAATCCCTTGTATAATTAAAGCGCGAGTATAAAGCGGGAGTACTCTGGGTTTGTAAATACAAAAGTACTGGTCTTTTTTACCCTTTAGGATAGGGGCGGGCAACTCCAATCCTCAAGGGCCACCAACGGGTCAGGTTTTCTGGATTGCCGTGCTCCAGCACAGGTGGCTCAATCAGCGGCTCTGTCGAAGACCACAGGTGGATCAATCAAACTGTGCTGAAGCAGAGACTGATTGAGCCACCTGTGCTAAAGCAGAGACTAATTGAGTCTCCTGTGCTGAATCAGGGATATCCTGAAAACCTGACCTGTTGGTGGCCCTGCTCTGGGACCTATACATTTCAGCCACTGTTCACCAAACATTGGAGAGAAATTGTCCCTGAGCCAGGAAAATTCAGCTATAAATGCTTTGGACAAATGTGTTTTAAATAACTGTTACAAATATACCATTGTAAGTGTTAAACTGCTTAGAAACGACATTGAAGTCGTCATTAATAATCATTGTTAAAATCTACTTGTAGGAGTGAATTTAACTTGAAAGAACCCGATATATGTGGAAGCCAAAAAAAACAAGCCTCAGAAATAAGGAAATCGCATTAAATGTTGTTGATGCCAAAAAATTGATTTTCTGGAAGCGTCCCGAGGACGTTAGGACTGGGAGGGGATTAGCCGTGATGGTAACAGAGTACGGGAAGGATTGATTTGACAACTGGACGCTTTTGCTTGTAACTCTGGGAAAAACGCTGCAGGATCATGTATCAACTGCCACACTACAGGAACGAGGCGTGACAAACAGCGCCAACGCCAGGGCGACATGGAAAGGAAACCTCTTTTCTGTGATAAATCTGGTGCTGTTTTTTGTACCGCTTTTTGTCACAACTGGAGGCTTTGAAACAGTACGTAAGGGGGTTGGTATATCAAGTCAGAAGTGGGGTCATTCTGGGGCAAAATACCCGGCAGCAAAATCACCCCATTTTCATGCAAATGTGAGTATTCTAGGTCTGTCGCGGGAGATGGTTACACGTAAGAATTCTTTGATACTCTAATAAATATCCTTTGGAATTGGTGATGGCGTGATGACCTCATCATGCGCATAGTTACAGCATGGTGTTTAGCGAGGAAGATAAGCGCGTTATAAAGCGCTGGAGACCGACCAAGAATTCTGGCCCAAAATGTTTATATTAAATGGCTCCTGATAAAGGACGGTCGCTAGGAGAACGGAAAAAACTCATTCGTATGGTTCAGGAGGGGAGCAGCTGGATCAGCGCGTTATCGATGACGCGATCAGACCGCGGCGTTCTCGTCTCCGGACGCGCATTTCAGCAGGAGGAGGGGATTTTGAACACACACGTTGAGCTCAGACTTTATAGTAATCTTAGTGTTTCCGATCAGATTACAGCAGTTTAACGCGTTTACACGCTGCGCAGGAATGAACACGCACCTCCCGCAGCGCATCTGGGACTTGTTGTTTACATAATACCGTGATATAAATGTAGTTGACATCAGTTGTTTATCTGCATTGTGCTTCTTACACAGTGTTAATCTACAGAACAGGCCCACAAGTGTGCAAATTCTCGTGGATTGAGCAAGAAAAATATACAATATGATGAATAAGGAAAGGAGTATATCCCTTTACTTGGTGTATATATTAATGATACATCTAGTGCTGCTTCTGTAATACACCGACCCGGTATATACTCCCTATCCCAATATAATGCATAGGACCAGGTCTCAGGGTATATACCCCCTATCCCAATATATTACATAGGACCAGGACCCAGGGTATATACCCCCTATCCCAATATATTACATAGGACCAGGACCCAGGGATATACCCCCTATCCCAATATATTACATAGGACCAGGTCCCACGGAATATACCCCCTATCCCAATATATTACATAGGACCAGGTCCCAGGGATATACCCCCTATCCCAATATATTGCATAGGACCAGGACCCAGGGATATACCCCCTATCCCAATATATTACATAGGACCAGGACCCAGGGATATACCCCCTATCCCAATATATTACATAGGACCAGGACCCAGGGATATACCCCCTATCCCAATATATTACATAGGATCAGGTCCCAGGGTATATACCCCCTATCCCAATATATTACATAGGATCAGGTCCCAGGGTATATACCCCCTATCCCAATATATTACATAGGACCAGGTCCCAGGGATATACCCCCTATCCCAATATATTACATAGGACCAGGACCCAGGGATATACCCCCTATCCCAATATATTGCATAGGACCAGGTCCCAGGGATATACCCCCTATCCCAATATATTACATAGGATCAGGTCCCAGGGTATATACTCCCTATCCCAATATATTACATAGGACCAGGTCCAGGGATATACCGCACCTATCCCAATATATTACATAGGACCAGGTCCAGAGATATACCTACCCCCTACCCAATATATTAACAAGGACCAGGTCCCAGGGTATATACCCCCTATCCCAATATATTACATAGGATCCGGTCCCAGGGTAATACTCCCTATCCCATATATTACATAGGATCAGGTCCCAGGGTATATACCCCCCTATCCCAATATAATGCATAGGACCAGGGTCACCAGGGGATATAACCAACCCACTATCCCAATATATTACATAGATCAGGCCCAGGGATATACCCCTATCCCAATATATTGCATAGGACAGGTCCCGTGGATTACCCCCTATCCCAATATATTACATAGGATCAGGTCCCAGGGTATATACTACCCTAATCCCAACTATATTACATAGGACAGGTTCCCAGGGATATACCCCCTATCCCAATATATTACATAGGACCAGGTCCCAGAGATATACCCCCTATCCAATATATACATAGGACCAGGTCCAGGGTATATACCCCACTATCCCAATATATTACATAGGATCAGGTCCCAGGGTATATACCCCCTATCCCAATATATTGCATAGGACAAGGACCCAGGGATATACTCCCTATCCCAATATATTACATAGGATCAGGTCCCAGGGTATATACTCCCTATCCCAATATATTACATAGGACCAGGTCCCCAGGGAATACCCCCTTCCCAATATATTACATAGGATCAGGACCAGGGTTATACTACCCCCTATCCCAATATATTACTAGGACCGGACCCTGATATACCCCCAACCATATCCCAATATATTACATAGGACCAGGTCCCAGAGATAACCCCCTATCCCATATATTACATAGGATCAGGACCCAGGGTATATACCCCTACATCATCCCATATTTAACATAGGACCAGGACCCGGGATATACCCCCTATCCCAATATTACATAGGACCAGGTCCCAGAGATATACTCCCTATCCCAATATATTACATAGGATCAGGTTCCGGGTATATAACCCCCTATCCCAATTATTACATAGGACCAGTCCCCAGGGATAAACCCCATCCCATATATTACAGGACCAGGACCCTGATATACCCCCTATCCCAATATATTACATAGGACCCGCAGGACGTCCCAGAGATATACTCCCATCCCACATATTACATAGGATCAGTTTCCAGGGTATAACCCCCCTATCCATATATTAATAGGACCAGGTCCCAGAGATATACCCCCTATCCCAATATATATGCATAGGATCAGGACCCAGGGGATATACCCCCTATCCCAATATATTTTCATAACAGGTCCAGGATTATACCCCCCTATCCCAATATATTACATAGGATCAGACCCGAGGTATATACCCCCTATCCCAAATATTACATAGGACCAGGCCCTGGGATATACCCCCTATCCTATATATTACATGGACCAGTGTCCCAGAGATATCACTCCCTATCCCATATATTACATAGGACAGGTTCCAGGTATACCCACCCCTTCCCAATATATTACATAGGACCAGGTCCCAGGGGATATAACCCCCTATCCCAATATATTACATAGACCAGGACCCTGGGAATATACCCCCTATCCAATATTACATAGGACCAGGTCCCAGAATATCTCACCTATCCCAATATATTACATAGGATCAGGTTCCAGGGATATACCCCCCTATCCCAATATATTACAGACCGGTCCCCAGGATATACCCCCCTATCCCAATATATTATCTGCCTACTTTGGCACCAAAGAGAAAATGGTATGCTGTAGATATATATACTTTGTGTAAATAGTACCTACGTTATCGGTGCTTGAATAATGATTGTACAGCTATAGCCCCGCCTGGAAACACTAACGTACAGATGTCTGCTCTCGCTGCCACGGCCAGATCGTTACTGTTAATGCTCAGGAAGAAAGTCGCCATATGGAGGAACTTGTTGAATGAAGCAGAAGCGCAGAATAAGCCGCACGCTGCTCCGAGCTTCCAGCCAGCGCCTGCTCAGCGAATGTCCGAAGAGATGGTCCGTACGAAGGTCGCGCTTTAACGCCGGCGCTCTCTATATTTAGTCCTGCGCAGGAAATGGCTGTTTGTCGCGGGATCTGGAAGCTTGTCGCTGGTTCCACCCGCCGGGACCGGCTGGATTTTATTAACACGAGAACCTGTCCAGATTCAGGTCACATCTGAAAACGTTAGCGAGGGGAATGGCTCGCAGATTGTGGTCAGGCCACGTCTCGTGGCCAGTTCCCTTGTGAAAGTAACATGGCTCCAATGCAAAGTGTTTGTGTTTTGCAAAAAAACACATTACACCCATTTTATACAAACGCACACGGATTTAACCCTCTTCGGTGCCACCGTTAGTAGCCACGTTCGACTGGCCCCTGCCATGAAGGGTGTAATGTTCTGTGTATGATTCTTCCTTCACCTGCTGTGGCTGACTTTAATTTGCTTATTTTGTTATCTGTGCAGCTTTCTATCTTGGTGACAGAACCAGGACTGATTACTATACAGGGTTCTCAACTCCAGTCCTCAAAGCCCACAACAGATCAGTTTCAGGATATCCCAGCTCCAGCTCAGGTGGCTCAATCTGTCCCTGCATCTGTACAGGTGGACCAATCAGTCCCCTGCTTCAGCACAGTGATGTCCACAGTCCCCAGTCCCTGCTTCAGCACAGGTACTCAATCAGTCCCTGTCTTCATCACATGGTCCCAGTCGTCCCTGCTCCCAGCTCGGTGACTCAATCATCCCTGTTTAGCACAGGTGGCTCAATCAGTCCCTGCTTCAGCACAGTGTTCAATCAGTGGCTCAGTCTTTGACTGAGCCACCTGTGTCGAAGCTGACCTGTTGGGGGGTTCTTGAGGGCTGGAGTTGAGATGTTCCGCACAATCTGCCTCGTGCAAATACACTTATTTGCCGAGGTTTTTTACACATCGTACCACAATTTCTTTCATGTTTTGTTACAGTGTTAGGAACTATTCCTGTTATTCTCTCCGTATTGTGCGTTCCCCGGGAGGATGCACCTCATTGAACCAGGGCTGCGTGTATGCTTCAGCTTATATATATATATATATATAGTGGCAACAATGTACTCCAGCGCTTCTACAAAACATTACAATAGAAGGTAATATACATGAAAGTACGTGCAAGTGTCATCCCTGTGAGATTTAGTGTGGGAGATAACAGTAACACCATCTTATTTGAGCTCAAATAAGGAACTCCCGTTAGTTAAGAAATGTTGGGGCCCGGGGCGAGAGACACAGGCGGGGAATAGATACATGTCCATCCACGCCGCGTTTTATTATGTAACGTTGGTAACAATGTTCTGTTCATTAGATAAGCAAAATGTACACTTTGTGCTCATTTGCATGTCGTTACCCAGAATCCCTGCTCTGCCGCCACTGTCCACGCAAGAGCAAGCAAATGTCAGCCAACAGGGGGTCGGGGGCTCTTTTTATAACTGCTTCTCTTTAGGATCAGCATGCAACTGCACATAGCTGTTCCCCCTCACATACTTCTTTATTTAAGAGAATTATTTTGCAGGAGTTTGGGATTAAAACACATTCTTTTTGCATATGCTTCTGGCACTTTTTGTTTTTTCCCAAAACGTTGGTCAAAATTCATCAATCTGAATTATTACAACATAAATATCATTATTTTTTCTTTCTAGGGCCCTTCCAGTCGACTCTGAGGGACGCTGAATTATGTTATCAGGGAGATTTTGGGACAGAACGTGACATATCTGTTCCTTTTACTGACTTGCATGAAGACGGGCCAGCAATAGTAATACAATACAGCCTACAGTACGTGTAGCGCAATTGGCTGGCAACTGTGAGTCTGCTATATAAATGGTGTAACATTAAACCCATGTCTGTGCTGCAGTCAGAGGTCCCTCGTTTATATTTGGGATAGGTGCATATATTGGGTAGGGAGTATATTTCCCTGGGACCTGGTTCTATCATATATTGGAATAGGGGTATATCCCCTGGGACTTGATCCTAGCAATATATTGGGATAGGGGCTATATACCCTGGGACCTGGTCCTATCAATATATTGGGATAGGGGGGTATATCCCCTGGGCCCTGATCCTATGCAATTGTGCCTGCGCCGGATCCCCTTTCTCACTCTAGATGTTGGGGGAGGGTGCGCTGCATAGAGATGTACTCCGATAACGGAGGCCTCCTCTCATGCAAAGACGCCATGTTCTGATTGGCACCTGGTGGACCTAACCAAGACAGAGGGTGCGCCTGCGCAGAGTGTTTGTCCAAAGCCCCGCAAAGGAGAGTGCTAATTGGAGGGAGGTAGCGAGACACGGGTCCAGCAGCCCCGCGGAGACCCCGTATAGAGTTGAGCCAATGGGCTGAGAGTTGGGAGGAGGAGGAGGAGGGGTTTTGCGCGCACGTTGTGCTTAGATCTGGCTGGAGAGGAGACAGAGCTTCGGAGTAGGGGAGGCCAACCGCCCCTGCGTAGGCCGCCTGCCCCAGGCCCAGTCAGGCCCTGATCCCAGTAGAGACAAGCGGAGCTAGGGATTGCCATATGAGGTTCCTGATTCCGTTAGTGCCAAAGAGCGAAAGCAGGACTGTCCTTACTTGGTTGGGAGTCTGGGGCTCAGACCCGGCTAACAGCCGCCGCGTGTCCGGTGGGATCGCCCTGGAGCCGCCGATGGGTGGGAAGAACGACTTCAAATCCAGCGAGCCTTTGTGAAATTGTAGCAGTACCGGGTTACCGGAGGTACCAGGCAAGTATTTCTACAACTTGCACCAACGGTACCATCATTTCATTCGGGACACAGTGGCTGCGCAGTCCACACTCACCTATACATATCTATCTGACTCACTTGAGGTGGGGGGACTTTCCAAAGGGGATTGGACACGGGTGTGGGATCACCCGGTGGAGGGACCCAGGAGAGAGGCGTCGCCATACACGTCTAGTAGAGTGTCTCCTGTCACGGTGACTTTATGACAGGCTGTAATTTACACACAAATATATATAAAAAGATAATATATATTTATAACTGGGTCTGAACTGGGGACGAGACTTAGATTTATAAATATATGTTATTCCTTGATAAAGGTGAACACATCAGATTACAACATACAGGCAAATATGGACACCTACTTAAAATGGAAATGTATGAAGCAATCATATCTGACTGGCGTTCATACAGCACTCTTCATAGTCATCAAGACACCAAAACATGAATGACCTCGGCATGAAGACATTGCATAGCGTTTCTCTCCAGCAATCAAGATGGTAATAGAACAGACAAAGGATGAAGGGTGGACAACAGTTTATAAACCTTTTGTGCCTATCCTTAACATTGAGTACATTGACTCGCCGCATCGACTTTCAATGCAAAAAGGCCACAACCGCCGCCGTTGGCGGCTATGGGAATCCGCGCCATAGACTTTTCAACGGGGCGACGCCCGCTTGAAGTCATGGGGGTTTTCCGCCATAGCCGGTCAATGGGTTTGGGCCGCCATTGGAGTCTATGGAAAAAGTCCCGAACTTTCAAGTGGTCCATACTCCGTCGGGTTGGTCCAAGAGGGTCAAGGATGGTTCTGCAGCGATGCCGGAGCAGTGGCTACAGATACCCCAAACCCGTTCCTCTGGGGCCTTCGGAACCGGAGCTTGGATTAACTAAATTTCATTCAGCTTTTGACACTTAGTTAGCCGTTTTCCTGAGCCTTTTTCTCTGTCTTTCTTCTGCCCGCCATTGGAACCTATGGCGCGACCACGCTCTCTTCGGTTCGACCCTTATCGGGGGTCCAGGATACGGGACCGGTTGTGGTCGAGTGGGGGAGGTCTAGGAACTAGGGGCGTAAGAATTTATTTCTCGGTGCTCTAGAACTTTTTTATTCCGGTGCCACTTGTCGTTGAACTTGGCTAATCAGTGATCAAAGCTCTCCTATTGAAAATGTATCCGCTTTGCATTAAGTTTGGTTTGGACGGCACCAACTCGTTCTTGGAAAGCTCTTTCGAGATATTCCATTGAAGTCATGACCCCATTGACTTACAATGGGAACCGCCGCTCCTCCTCTCAGGACGCCATCTGCTGTCTTCTCAGGAAACGGAACCAAACGCAAGATTCCACCATTGTAACACATGGAGCTCAATGGCGGCCTATGGGAGCCTGCAAATGGTGTCTGAAAAGGCGGGAAAATTACACAAAGGCTATAATCACTAAACAACTATTAACCCTTGTGCTCCCGGATGGATCCTATGGTGTTTGTGCAGACACTGATATAACAATATAAACAGGGGAACAGTGGAATATACTATTTCAGGTTATGACATGGGTTAAATTAAATTTTTCTGGGCCTCAGCCCAGTTAACCTTTGTCTCCCTGGTGGGGATTAGACGGGTTGCCATTGGGGTGTAACCCCTTTAATCCCCGGGCCAATCCTCCCCATCGTCACTCGTCTCCTCTTGGAGTGCACTGATATCATATGTGTAAGTAGCATGAAAGTAAAGTCGTTTGGTAGGTATCCTCTTTGGGTGTGTATTTATTTATCGTGGTTACGTCCTGCGAAATGCCACTCCCCCTCTGGGGAGCTGTCGCAGGTGGAGGGCGCTGCACCACCATTATAAGTATTGCGCGTAACACCAGGCTCTCGTCGGCAGAGCTTAGAGCCTGGCGAGCCACAGTGATCAACACCAGTAGCGGCCTTTGTTCGATAGAATCAGGGCTACACATAATGATGGATGGGGTAAATCCCCTGGTACCATGGTCCTATGCAATATATTGGAATCGATAGAGTAATCCCTGGGACCTGTCCTACTGTAATAATTGGGATAGGGGGTATATACGCCCGAGCCCTGATCCTGTGCATTGAGGAGACTCAGGCACCTGCGAAGTGCCAAAACCTCATCCGTCTCCATGGTACCCGAGGGGAGGGATTCCACCGTGGAAGGGGCTATGAGGTACCCCTCTGGCAACGTGTTGGTGGAGGGGAGACGGCGGGAGAAGACGCATCGGGGGGGTATGGGGAAGGGACCCTGGCAAAGTGGGCTAATGGTGGCACGTGGGGTGGGAGGGGAAGACCGACGGAGTGTTAAATTTGTGACTTGGGGCGCCGTGGGGTCGAGTTGGAGCGAAGGGGAAAGGACTGGGGAGCGGTGGGGGGATCGGGGCGGGAAAGGACCTGGGCGCGTGGGAGGGGAGCGGGGGTGTTGAAATGACTGGTCACTCGGGAGGCGAAAACGTGGGGGATCGGGGAGCGGAGGGAGCTGCACCGAGGGACGGGGCAAAGGTGCGGAGGATGGGAAGGACTGGGGAGCAGGGGGAAGCGGGCCGTTGGTATGGAGGGGGAAGGGACACGTGGTGAGGAAGACGCTCTGTTTAAAAAGCACCAGCATGGGAATCAGATGCACGCAGAGAAACCACTCACAGACTGTTTCACCCTAATGGCTTTCTCATCAGTGTGAGGTTTGGTGTACTGCTCGTTTTACATCGAGCATTGCTTATATGGACTCCATGTAAAACATGTTTTTTTCAGACAAAGGTGGCCTGTGTGTCATTGCATGTCTTTTCCCAGAATCCCTTGGCGGAGGTGGAAGCACTGTATGCTGGGATAATGGTGCCAAGGCGTGGGTGGCAGACCTGCCTAAACATGGAATGTGCTCACAAGTGTATCTTTTTTTATTTGCCTATATGCATACGGTGGAGGTTTCTTGTTGCCTTTTTCATTCCCCCCATAACTTTAAATAACTATATGAATATAGATATATATATGATTATACAGTTTGGCAGCACGTTGCATTCTGCATTCTTTACTAAACTTTTTGCTTGTTTATATATACAGTTTGCATACTTATTTTTGCACAACCATTTGCGTTAGGAAGATAAACATTGCAATACTCTCTCACCTCACCGCCGCAGCGCTTTTAATGAATGTTGGCAAAAGGTGAACAAATAAGCACTAGGTTGGAAATATACGTCCCATTAAGGATGCGAGAACTAAGTGTAATTAGTGGGTGTCTGTGCATAGGAAGTCCGCAAAGCTACAGACCCCCCATATGTTACAATGTATAAACAGGCGGGGGGCTGTCCGGAACCCCCGCACCTAACTAATTCCCGCCCATGTCCCATATTTATACTGTGTGCGGTTCGGAAGTGGTTTTCCTCTGACATTAGTTTTAAACGGCCGCTCTCCAGGTTGTATACCTGACACAAAAGCGATTTACAACCCCTCCCCCGTGTCCCGATAGGGAATACTGCTATCGCTGGCGCTGCGCTACCTTCCCCTTTTATATGTCGGGCGATATCCCATCGGAGGCTTTTTATGTATTCCGTCTCCGTAGCCGCCCCTGCAGCCGCGACCTTCTTAGTATACCGCTACCCTGTCGCCCACGGAACTCTTAAACATGGAACAGGCTGAAACATAAACCCACGGGTGTCTTTCTACTGGACAGATAAACACAGCCGCACTAATAGAGAGCGTGGCTATCTCCCATTAACCCCTATAGTCGCTATAAGTAACCAACGATCTCACTCCCATGTATTATCCTTATTTGTATAGCGCCCATCCGTGTACATTCTCGTCACAGCGGTATAAGTCGGACATCGCATAATCATCACAACCCTCCTGTGGGAATACGCGCTTTCAATATAAAAGTAACCATTAGGGAAAAGGGCCTAGTCCCTCCGCCCCGCAGAGAGTCTTACATCTAATCTCATTCCAAATAACACTTCCTTTCCACGATGCAACCTCACACGTGGAAGGAAACTACTCTTTAGTGGTAGCTTATTCTGAGTGGGAAAACGAGAGATGGTGGGAGGGAGTGAAATGTGAAACAGCAAAGATGGGATGGTGCTCTTGAATCTTTTGTATTATGGGGCTAATTCCCCCCCCCCCACCCTCACCCCACCCCACCCCTCCACGTTTACCATACTGTGACTGTTCTGGCTATCCACCTCCTCGCCTCGTCTCCTACGGCCTGCCTTGCTTCATCCCCCACCCCCCCCTGCTGTGATGCGGCGGCGACGATAGCTTGCCAGGCGCCGGCTATCCAAAAACTGGGCGGGAACTTCTCCCCCCTCTCCCCACACGTCCACTGCCATGAGTAACAAAGATGGCTTGCGTCGCGATGCTTCCAGTTCTGCGGGTGTCATTAGATGGTGGAGCCCCGCAAGTACCCTCCGCGTTGAGAGTGGGGAGCCGCTGCTCAGCCCTCTCCTCCCTCTTCTCTACCCCGTCCGCTTTCCCCCTTTTCCCTTGTCCCGCTGAGGAGCGCCCCGGGGCCGGAGGAGAGAAGGACCCTTGAATCATGATGTGAACCGGGAGGCCGCCAATTCCCCCCCACGTACCACGCCCGTCGCGCTGTCCAGCAAATGCCGCGACGTGATCCCTGTCCCTCTCCCGGCTCGGTGTCTCCACGTTAACGTCGGAAGCGGGGGCTTGAGGCGGGTGGGTCCGCTTCCCCACGCATCACTGGCGTGAGGGGGGCCTCTTAAGCACAAGGGGGGAGAGTAGCGTAGACTCCAGACGAGCCCCTGCGGTGTCCGCAGCTACCGTGGGGGGGGGTGGGTCTTGAGTTGAGGGATAGGTGTCCAGAGAGAGAGGGGGCATTGGACGCAGAAAGAGAGACCACGCTACACAGATACACCTGACAGAACATGACAGTCACCCACACTGACTGACACACATACACACACCACTCTGACTGACACACATACAATACCACCACATCTGACTGAACACCGATCAACTACGACACATACACACACAACGACTGACACACATAGACAACACACACCTGACGTGACCACATACACCACAACTTGACTGACACACATCAACACACCCACTGACTACACCATACACACACACACTGACTGACACACATACAAACACATACTCACACTACACACACTGACTGACGACACATACACACACACACTGACGATACCCCCACGCGATCCACTACCACAACTACTGAACACACACACTGCTGACCTCCCATCACCATACTGACTACCACACTACTGAACTGCACCACACCACATACACACACGACACACTGACCTACACACAACACACAACACACAGCTGACTGGAACCACACAATACACACACACTGACACACTCACTGACACACATACACATACACCAGCCACGACTCAACACACACTGACTGACACTAACACACACCGTACATACACACACGACACACATACAAACAAACACACACAACACCACACACACTGACTGACACACTTGCACTGACACCTGACTCACAACACACACAACACTACACACACTTGACCTGACAGTGACCACACTGACTGACACTACACAACACTAACGACACTACACACACACTACCACAGCACACACACACTGACTGACACCTACACCTGAACGACAGCACACACACCACAACACATGCAACACCACACACTGACTGACCACACATACACACCCGTACACCACATAACCCACTACGACACATCACACAGCACACACGCTTTGGACACACTAACTACTGACACACACCACAGGGGGAAAAGTACCCACACATCACACACACCACTGACTGACACACAGACACCGACTCCCAGACTACACGCTTAGACTGACCACACATGACTGACCACACACTCAAACATGTAGACTGACACAACACGACTACTGACACACAATCACATCACTACACACACATACACCACACTACTGACACTAGACACTGACTACAACCAAACACAGACGAACTGCACCACCGAATCACACTCTCACCGTGCTTGTATTTCAAAGACGTGATGTGTGCGCCAGAGCACTGACTGACTACAGTCAAATAACTGCGTTTGGTCAATTAACTGAGCTGCTCCTTTGCAATCTTACATAACACACAATCACACACCCAAATCTTTCTGTGACCACACAGAACGAACTTTCACTGATGACACATACACTGCCTGCACACACAGTCACGCCGTCTTGCCACATTCAGTCACCCCTCACCCAGAACGTTAAACCAGTTAAGCAAAACACGGATGTTGTCCAAGACATGCATTTAAGCCAAAGACTGTCTTTGCATATAATGTTTTTATGTTATAAACTAACAATATTTGTGGCAAATAAGATCCTTCATGGGTGATCGCTTTTTGTATTCGGCCCTGGCCAAGTTAAACCCAAAGAAACCATGGATCTGTTGATCCATGGGAGGTCCATTTACAATCAGTCATTTTATACTAAGGGGCCGCATGCAGAGAGCAGCGCTATTAACAATCTGCCATTTTCCGGCGAAAATCGCGCTAACAAACAGCCGAATGGCGAGGATGGAAAAACGCAATTTTTTTTTTCTATTTATAAATCTCGCCGCGCGGCTGGCGAGACCACATCTCGCCAGTCTGAAAAATATCCAAATTCAGAAAGGCGCCGTACTGCCATCTAGCCATCTGGCATTTTATACTAATATTTATATTTGTCAAACTGTACTAATGAAAGCAGCGTGACAGTCTGCCCCAGTATTACAGCTTGTAATCCCAGCGCCCGTTACTGCTATGTAGTATGTAAAGTCAGCTGACAAGTCCGTGCACCGAGTATTAATACCAGCCCTTACTCAGTAGTATGAAAGCATCGTTACAAGTATGCAACCAGTATTAATACCAGCCCTTACTCAGTAGTATGAAAGCAGCGTGACAAGTCAACACCAGTTTATATATATACCGCCCTTACGCTAGTATGAAAGCAGCGTAGACACACAGTATGCCTACCACGTATCCTACTATTAAGGACCGAAGCGGCACTATAACATCCCTTACTCTTATATGAAGCAGCGTGACAAGTCTGCCCAGTATTTACCACCCTTACCAGATAAAAGCCCGTAAGCACCCTATAAACCGCTAGGTAGTACGAAGCCGTGACAGTCGCCCAGTATTAATACCAGCCCTTACTCAGTAGTATGAAAGCAGCGTGACAAGTCCTGGCACGCTGGTATTAATACCAGCCCTTACCTCAGGTAGTATACAGCAGCGGACAATAGCGCACCAGATCTAATAACCAAGCCTTACTCCATGTATAGAAAGCAAAGCGTGACAAGTCTGCACCAGTATAATACCCCCTTACTCGGAGTATTAAAGTATAAATCGGAGGATTATCCATTTACGTGTGACACAGTCGTGACAGCTGGATATGTGGGATACCACCCTTACTCAGTATATAAAGGCACGTATGCCAAGTCCTGCACCTATGTAACTAACAGACGCTTACTCAGTAGTATGAAGCAGCGTGACAGTCTCACCAGTATTAATACCAGCTCCTTCTCAGTATATGAACAGAGCCAGCGTGACAAGTTCGGCACTGGGTATTAAACCACAGCCCCTTAACTCTATAGTGAATAAGCAGCGTGACCAGTCTGCACCAGTACTTAAATACGCAGACCCTATCTAGTGAGCCGGAAGTATGCCATTATTATACTAGCTACTCGATTGACAAGCCACAGTCTGCACCATATTAATACCAAGCCCTTACTCGTTAGAAGGTCATGCTGACAAGTCTGCACCAGTAACATATGAATACCGTAACCACCCCTTACTACGTAGTATAAGCAGCGTGCAATGTCGGCACAGTATTATAAGCCCCTTAACTCAGTAGTATGAACAGCGTGACAAGCGTGCACCATATATACCAGCGCGCTTACTCGTGTATAGGCTAATTGAATACCGCCATCGGTAGAAGCGCGTACAGTCTGCACCAGTCTTAATACCCCCTTACTCGTATTGTCTGAAAGCATAGTGACAGTCGGCCACCTCGGTATTAATACCGAGCCCTTACTCAGTAGTATGAAAGCAGCGTTACAGAGGTGTGACAGCTACCAGTATTGAACGTGGACCAAGTCTCAACCCTTATAATACACTTTCAGTATGAAGCAGCGTGGACAGTATCGGCACCAATCGGTATTAACCTCCAGCCCTTACTCGTATATATGAAAGCAGGCGTGAACCAGTCGCACCAGTCTTATAAGCGCACGCCCTTAACCGTAAGTATGAAGCAAGTGACAAATCTGCACTGTATTATAACAGCACCTTACTCATTAGTATACCAAAGCAAGCGTGAGTTCCACCTACTCATGTATAAACAGCTAAATCGCCGTATTAGTACACCACCCTTACTCGTAGTATGAAACGCATCGTACAAAAGTCTGCCACCAGTATTATATCCCAGCCCTTACTCAGTACTATGAAGGCAGCTGACAAGTCTGCGGACAC